>PVKC010052777.1:0-10232 GCA_004027635.1 Crocidura indochinensis
GTCACACCCGGCAGTGCTCAGGGGTTACTCCTGGCTCCATGCTCAGAAATTGCTCCTGGCAGGCACGGGGACCATATGGGGCACCGGGATTTGCCGATGACCTTTTGCATGAAAGGCAAACGCCTTACCTCCATGCTATCTCCTGGGCCCCTTCCATTAACATCTTTACATAATAAAATAAAATCACTTTTTGATATAATGTATTACATTTGAACATTTTCCTAATTTTTATGGAAGACTCATAGGTGATGCCAGTGGAACATGGAACATACCTGGAACATAGTTACTAACCAAAAATCTACATTGATAATTTTCTGTACAACTTATAAAGAAATCAGTTCTGGTCCGGTATAAATCTGTTATATCTTCAGTTTTTCCATTTCTATTTCTAAGGTTGAACTAGAGATATTCAGACAACTCTGTGGGAGTTTCTGAGTCTCTGAAGAGATGTTTGAGGTTAAAACTATTTCCTGGGGCCGGGCGGTGGCGCTGCAGGTAAGGTGCCTGCCTTACTGCGCTAGCCTTGGACGGACCACGGTTCGATCCCCCGGTTCCTATATGGTCCCCCAGGCCAGGGGCGACTTCTGAGCTCATAGCCAGGAGTAACCCCTGAGCATCACTGGGTGTGGCCCAAAAGCCAAAAAACAAACAAACAAACAAAACAAAAAAAACTATTTCCTAATAGTAAGGCATTTCCTTTTCACTTTCAAATTCCTAAGTATAGGAAGACGTTTTGTATAAGAAAGGTCAAACAGGACTGGGGAAAGGGCTCAAAGGGCTGAAACACATGCTTAGTATGTAGAAACCTGCCACCAGCAGAGATTGAGCCCCCAGCACCAGTGGGTGTTACCCAGAAAAGAAAAAGAAGTAAAACCTAATTCTTACTAAGCCTGTTTAATTTTGGAAGATATACTGCAGAAGATATTGGACTGACAAATTCTGGATTTTTAAAAAAATTAGAAATGAGGGGTCGGGCGGTGGCGCTAGAGATAAGGTGCCTGTACTAACCTAGGACGGACCGTGGTTCGATCCCCCGGCTCCCCATATGGTCCCCCAAGCCAGGAGTGACTTCTGAGCAAATAGCCAGGGGTAACCCCTGAGCGTCACCGGGTGTGGCCCAAAAACCAAAAAAAAAAAAAAATTAGAAATGAGTAAATATTTGAATATTGTTCCTTTTAGTAATTTAGACATGAATTTAGTAAAATTATTCATTTTAATTCAGAAAATATCAGCAGACATTTGGGGTCCTACAGGCTATAAAGGGGAGTCTGAGACCAAAAACTTGAAGAGTGATTTCTGCAGATAGGTATGGAGTGTGATATTAAAGAAGGCCTTGATAATGGAAGGATCAGGAATAGATGAAAAAATTAAAAATTACTTTGATTACTTACCAGTCTTTTTCTTTTGACTTGTTGTAAGCAGAAGACTGGACCCCACGGAACGGCCTCTTCAGATCGTCTATGATTACTTGTCCAGGCTGGGCTTTGAGGACCCTGTGCGCATACAGGAGGAGGCGACAAATCCTGACCTGGGCTGTATGCTCCGCTTCTATGGCGGTAGGAATCCCTCATGCCTCCCGTCTGTGCCTGTCAGGGCCTACTCACTACTTTCATTTGAACATCTGTGCTTTAGCGTTTCCAAGTATTTTATCAAAACCTTTTAACATTCATTTTACTCATCTAGGTAAAGAATCACAACATAAGAGGATGTTAGATATTCACTATTTTTTTTTTTTTGGGTCACACCCGGCAGCGCTCAGGGGTTACTCCTGGCTCCATGCTCAGAAATTGCTCCTGGCAGGCACGGGGGACCATATGGGGCACCGGGATTCGAACCGATGACCTTTTGCATGAAGCGCTTCACTATTTTATTAGAATTGTTTTTATACCTTTGTTGGAATCTTGATCAAATCATGCTTTAGTACCACTTTTGTTTTCAAGTTCTTTAGAAAAATCAGACACTTTCAGGTATAGTTACCAATATTGAGGTGTAGTTGGTCATTATCGATGGCTGCATCTGTCCCATATGTAGTATTGAGTTCGGCGGGCTTCAGTGGAGGATGCTTTCATTTTAGTTCTCTCTGAGTTTATTTTCCTGGCAACATTTTTTTTACCTTATGCTTCAAAAATAAAATTTAGACTTCTTTTTTGAGTCACACACTATAGTGCTCAGGGTTGTGCAAGTGTCTTAACCTCTTTACTACATTTCCTGCCCCCAAATTTGAACTTACTAAATCAGATAATTTATGTTACTTTTGTTTTTGTATTTTTTTGTTTTTAGGTCACACCCAGTGGTGTTCAGGAGTTACTCCTGGCTCTGTGCTCAGAAGTTGCTCCTGGCAGGCTTGGGGAGACCATAGGAGATGCTGGGATTTGAATCAGGATTCCCCCTGTGTTGGCCCCACGCAAGGCAAATAGGCTCAGGTCCCTTATGTTACTTTTTTGTTGCTGTTGTTTCTTTTTTGTATTTTGACCACACCCGGTGAGGCTCACAGGTTACTCTTGGCTATGCGCTCAGAAATGGCTCCTGCTTGGGGGACCGGACCATGTGGGACGCTGGGGGATCGAACCACAGTCCGTCCTAGGCTAGCGCATGCAAGGCAGATAGATGCCTTGCTGCTTGTGCCACCACTCCGGTCCCTTCTGTTGCTTTTCAATGATTGTTGATAACTACAACTTGTAATTGCTATTAATTGAGTGCTTTCTGTTGTTTATGTATTATCCAGTTTACTTATTAAATTATTCTGTGTGAACTATAAAATTTCATTTTATAGATGAAAAATAGAGAAGTTAGGTCACTTTTTAAGATCATTCACTTAGCACCCAATAGTTTTGGAAAAAAACTTTTTTTTTTAATCAGTTAAGTAACTGATTTGTGTATGTGGGCAGCATAACTATTGACTTAGACTCCCTGTTCTCCTTGATCCTGAGGTGCAGGATCCCTCTACTATTTTATCTCTTTGTATATTGTTAAGCATTTGGGTTTTTGGGTCATTCCTTGTGGTGCACAAAGCTTATTCCTCTAAGCCAGTGATTAATGAGTAACTCAAGGATTACTCTTGATGGTGCTCTGGGGACTATTTGAAATACTGGGGTTGCAACCAGTTGGCTGCCTGCAGGGCAAATGTCTTATAATGCTTATCCTATTTCTCCAACCCCTATTTTTATATACTTTTTGGGTCTTCCATGCAGAGCTTAAAAAGTGTGGGTGACCCAATGATTTTTGGCCAACCTGTTTTGTGATTCAGTGCTCGGATCAAACGATGTGTTGCTGCTTGGGTCTTGTAGTTCTGGGGATTATTTGACCATCCTGGTAGAGTTCAGGGGACTCCAGAGCTATACCTAGAGGTCCTGTGAGGGTTTTCAGGACTGCATCTTGATTGCTCCTTGAAGAATATGTTATCAGGGATCTAGCTGGAGTTGACTACATGTAAGATATGCACCATCACATCACCATCACATCTCTAATTCCTGGATACTTCTTGTCTTTGTTTTTGTTTTTGGGCCATACCCAACAGTATGGGTTATCAGCTCAGGGGTTACTTCTGACTCTGCACTCAGTAAGCACTCCTGGTGGGCTCAGGAGACCATATGGGATACTGAAACTCAAACCCAGGTCAGCTGTTTTCCAGGCAAGTGCCCTACCCGCTGTGCTATTGCTTCACTCCCTCTGGATACTTCTTGATAGAATGATTGTGATATAAATGTCATAGACCACTTTTATTAATGTCATTTTGTTGGTAGAGGCCTTGGGATTGGCCCTCATATTGCCTTCTAATTATATGTCTCTCGATTAGTTCATTTGGTTTACATGTTAAAAAGATATTTCCTCAGGGCTGGAGAGATAGCATGGAGGTAAGGCATTTGCCTTGCATGTAGGAGAATGGTGGTTCAAATCCCAGCATCCCATATGGTCCCCCGAGTCTTCCCAGGAGCTACTTCTGCAGGAGTAATTTCTGAGTGTAGAGCCTAGAGTAAACCCTGAGCTCTGCCAAGTGTTGCTAAAAAACTAATCAACAGACAGACATTTATTTATGTTTTTCATTTATTTGTGTGTTTGTTTTTGTTACTCCTGGCTATGTGCTCAGAAATCCTTCCTGGCTTGGGGGACCATATGGGACACCGAACCAAGGTTCCCCCCTGGGTCAGCCGCATGCAAGGCAAGCTCCCTACCACTACGCTACTGCTCTGACCCCTATTCAAATATTTTTCATTGGTCACTCACCACTGGAGCTTGAGAGCCTGGGTGCCACTCGTGGCAATTCTTTGCCTAATGTGTTTGAATCCAACAATGTGGTACTATTTGGGTCCTGTGGTACTCAAGGGCTAGTAGGGGCACCGTCAGAAGTAGCAGTGATTGCAGCCACTAAGATCATATCTGGAGTTGGTGAGGGGCCACCAGACCTATACTCAGCAGTGCTGGGAGGGTTTTGTGATGTGGAGCTCAAGTCCAGAGCCATGCATATGCAAGTCAGGTGCTCTCCTGCTGAACTTTCTCTGCCCATTCATCTCTCTTTTTTGCTGGTTCCTTGAGAGAGAATAGTTATAAGTTGAAATTGAATAAGAGAGAAAGCTTTTAAGACTAATTTGAGTAGCACAGCACATCTTTTACTATAATGCTTGGTTACAAAAACCTTGCAACAGTCCTATGCTCCTTATCTGATTGTGGTTGGCTCTGAGTGCTTCTTTTTAGAGTTTGTTCTGGGATGAAAGCTGAGCTGCACACTGCCTGTGGGCCCTTTTTACCACTGAGATTGCATTTGGCTATTATGTTATACAATGGTTGGCACTGATCCCTTTATTTTCCCTAGACCTCCTGATAAATTATAACAAGCCCAGGATCTCAATGTGCCCTTAGGAGAATATTTCCAGTAGAGTCTCTGAAGAAGCTGCTTATGGCATATAGTATTTTTAGGGAATGTGAGGTCTTAAAACAGAACATTTCCAGAGGGAAGTTTTTTAAAATATTTTAGAGAAGCTAGTATGATCTTAGTGAGAAAAGTATGTTTGGAAAAAAATGAAGCTAATAAATTATTTTGCAGTGCAGGGATCATGGTCTTATGCTAGTGCTCTATAGTTGAACATAGTTAATTACAAAATATTATATATATATATACTTGTTTTTATTTGTTTATTTTTGGGCCATACCCAATGGTGCTCAGGGATTATTCCTGATGTGTGTTCAGAAATTACTCCTGGCAGGCTCAGGGGGACCATATAAGATGCTGGGGATTAAACACAGGTTGGCCGCGTGCAAGGCAAATACCCAACCCACTGTGCTATCTCTCCAGGTCCTTGATATATGTATATTAAAATATATTTTAATAGAATCACCATGAGCTATACAGTACAAAGTTGCTTATGATTGACTTTCAACCATACTATGTTCTAGTACCTGTCTCATCACCAGTCAAAATTATTTTATTTTGGGGCCGGAGTGAGATAGCACAGTGGTAGGGCGTTTGCCTTGCACGTAGCTGACCCAGGACAGACCTGGGTTCGATCTCCCGGCATCTTATATGGTCCCCCAAGCCAGAAGTGATTTCTGAGCACATAGGAGTAACCCATGAACATCACCAGATGTGGCCCAAAATCCAAAAACATTTTTTTATTATATATGTTGCTGGTTTTTTTTGTTTTTTTTTTTTGTTTGTTTGTTTGTTTTAGGGTCATACCCAACAGTTCTCAGGGCTCTACGCTCAGAAATTACTCCTGGCAGGCTTGGGGGACCATATGGGATGCTGGGATTTGAACCATCATCCTTTAGTATGCAAGGAAAATGACCTACCTCCATGCTATCTCTTCAGCTCCTTGTTGCTGTAATTTTAAATTGGTTTTGTTTTGTTTTGGTACCATAGCTGGCCATGCTCTGAGGACAACCTTGATCTGTGTTTTGGGGAATCATTTGATGCTGGAAATTGAACCATGTCCCCTCCATGCAAAATATGTACTCTGCCCATTGACTTATCTTTGTGGCCACCAAATTAATACTTTTGTTTGTTTCGTTTTCAGGCCATACCTGGTGGTGCTCAGGGCTTATTCCTGGCAGTGCTTAGGGGATCATATGGGTTGCTGGGTATTGAATCTGGGTCAGCCACATGTAAAACAAATGTCCACCCATTGTACTGTTGCTTTGGCATTTAAATTATTTTTAAAGGATAATCAGCCATAGGTATATGACACTCAGAACATGAAGTAAAGATACATAGTGTATGTGTGAACCCAAACATGAGGTAAAAATATATAGCACTCATGTTTGTGTGTGTGTGTATGTATGTGGTGTGTGTGTGTGTGTGTGTGTGTGTGTGTGTGTGTGAGCATTTCTTATCATCTGTTGATCCCTGGCAATAAATCATTTAAAATGCTGACAGCATTTACCTCATACAATTTTTGTGGATTAGTAGTCCAAGAATACTGTAGCTGGAATGTTCCTGGCTGGGCTCTGATAAATTATAGTCACTTGGTGGTTGAGAGTATCAAAAAGCCTGTGTGGGACTGAAGATTCTTTTCTGACCTGTGTTTGCTCCAGGAATGAGGCAAACACAAGAGCATACACGGAGAGCTCAGCTTTGGTTTTTATGATCTCAGAAGTCACCATCATTTTTTACCATTCTTTGTTTATTTAGTAATGAATCACCAAATACAGCTTGCACTTAGAGAAGGGAATTAGGTTCCACATTTTGAAGAGGGGAGTATTAGAGAATTTGTGGATGTCTTCAAAGTATGCTTTCCTCTCAGCTGTTCCCACCGTCTATTTCCTCAACCCAAGACAACCTGTCAGTTAACAGGAGAGTGGGAAAATCATACAGATGTTACCAACATCTTACTAAGATATACATACACTCTTGCCTCTCCCTTCCTTTGCATGCTATTATAACACTGACCCAGCTCACACATTCCACATCTACCTCCAGGTCTCTGGGCATTGCACACTTTGAGTTTGTTGCTTGTGTACATTCTGGCTGTGATGCCCACTGTGCTTGCATGCTTGCTTGCAGTGGTCACACATCTTTAGTTACAGTGTTTCCTAGGGGTGACACAATTGAGTAGTGTTCATACACCCCTGGCTATAGTGTGTGACAGTCCCACTCTCCATTGCTGTTAGTGGTTCTGAACTGTGCTCAGCACACGTGACAGCACCAGGGGTCAAACTTATGACATTACATTTGCAAGACTGAACTTTGTTTGTTTTCATTGGGCCTTTGCTCAGCACCAGGAAAGCTTTTTTTTTTGAAGTGATGTCTTTGCAGCAGAAGCTTATTAGTCAATTTTAAATATTTCCTTGTGTTGGTTTTTAGGGAGCAAGCTTGGTTAAATAGTGTTGACAAGGGTACAGTCAAAGGGGCCCAAGATCAAATCAGTTAACGTTTTTGCGTCCAGGGCAATAAAAAATACCTTATACCCCACATCACACAGTGCCAGCTGTCAGTCTCAGGGTGGGGAAGGTGAGCAGGGTGGCTGCTCTATGTGCATGATGAAGTGGAGGTTGTGGAAGTGACTTGAAGATGAAGTACTGTAGTATGACTGATCATGATGTGTAAGGAAGTACACTGCCCATGTGAGGACATGGAGCCTGGAGGTTAGTACTTGCTAGTGAAGTTGAAATTTGGGGACTTTGAAGCTCAGATAACATAACTTCCAACCCGAGCATGTCTTTCTATACCATATTTTTGCTCGTACTGTTTATGACAGTTTAGTCCAAAGAGCAGAAACACAAACAAAAGAAGCCAGATGTACCACAAAGCATGTTTTCTTTCATTCAAAGTTCAAAATCTGGCAAAACAGGGACATTTTTAGAGCCACGGTGATGCTACTCTCTGACCACCCATGTCTGTTCTGTCCTTCTTCCAAAATGAGAGAATTAGATTTGGACATATGAGTTGGCAGTTTACTGGTGGTATGTGATCACTGTTGAACAGGCAGAGCCACTATTAACCTGTGCCCCTTGCCGGTGACCACTTGACCACACACAGTTCCCACTTTAGCAGATAATTAAATTTCTGTTGTAGGTAAGCCATTATATTATTTTTGTTATAGAAAGTTAACATTATTCCCGTTGTAGTATTTGGTTTTTTTGTTTTGTTTTGTTTTTTTGTTTTATTTTTTTGGTTTTTGGGCCACACCCAGTGACGCTCAGGGGTTACTCCTGGCTATTCGCTCAGAAGTCGCTCCTGGCAGACACGGGGGACCATATGGGGAACCGGGGGATCGAACCGCGGTCCATCCTAGGTTAGCGCAGGCAAGGCAGGGACCTTACCTCCAGCGCCACCACCCGGCCCCCTGTTGTAGTATTTGTAAGTAAGTGGTAAAATTAGGAAGAGCAAGGAAATAATTATAACCAAAGTATAGAGTCTGACTTTGGTGGGAGGGAGGTTAGGATTTCAGTAAGCTAAACTTCTCTGTGAATGAATTTAAGTTTGGATTAAATAATTTAGGACATGTGTATGGTCAGGATCCTGTTTATCCATAGGAGTTCAGAGTACTTATTTTCTGATCACCATTGTCAACATCAGGTAGTATTGTTGAAAGCAATTTTTTTTTTTGTTTTTTTTTTTTTTTTTTTTTTTGGTTTTTGGGTCACACCCGGCAGTGCTCAGGGGTTACTCCTGGCTCCATGCTCAGAAATTGCTCCTGGCAGGCATTGGGGACCATATGGGGCACCGGGATTCGAACCAATGACCTTTTGCATGAAGGGCAAACGCCTTACCTCCATGCTATCTCCCGGGCCCCTGAAAGCAATTTTTGGTATCTGTAGGCTGTGCTCAGAGGCTTCCAGAGGCATGAAGGAGGCTTGGACTCAGGCCCTTGAACCACAGCGCTGAATATATTTCTAAGCACCATTAAGAGCACAGAGCTAGAAATAGCCCCTAAGTATTGCTGGGTATAGCCCAAAAGGGGATTTTTTTTCACGGGTTGCAGAATATATACTATTTCATGTTAATTTGTATAACTTTATTGTTAAACTACAAGAGTCTTATCTTTTTTGTTTGTTTTAGTTTTGGGGCCACATCTGGCAATGCTCAGGGGTTACTCCCAGCTCTGTGCTCAGGAATTAGCTCTAGTGGTGTTCAGGGGACCATTTTGGACACCAGGACTCAAGCTGAGGTTGGCTACATGCAAGGCAAGTACCTTACCCTCTTTGCTATCTTTCCCATTCCAGGAGTGTTAAAATTTATCATCCTGGGGCCCGGGAGATAGCATGGAGGTAAGGCGTTTGCCTTTCATGCAAAAGTTCATCGGTTCGAATCCCGGTGCCCCATATGGTCCCCCGTGCCTGCCAGGAGCAATTTCTGAGCATGGAGCCAGGAGTAACCCCTGAGCACTGCTGGGTGTGACCCAAAAAAAAAAAAAATTATCATCCTAACATAGTTACCTATTCAACTGAGTTAGTTTGGCCTTGTTTTGTATATGGCTATTCCATGTTTAATTTGTTTTTGGGCCATACCCGGTGGCACTCAGGGGTTACCCTTGGCTCTATACTCAGAAATCACTTTTGGCAAGCTCAGGGAACCATATGGGTTGACAGGAATTGAACCCAGATCAGCTGCATGAAAGGCAAATGCCCTCCCCACTGTGCTATAGCTCCAGCCCCCATTTATTATTTTTGATTGTGTCCATGTAGGTTTTCTTTCCCCAATACTCACTCTCCTTTTCCCTGCATTATTTGTTCTTTTTTTTTTTTTTTTTTTTTTTTTTTTGGTTTTTGGACCACACCCGGTGACGGTTACTTCTGGCTATGAGCTCAGCAATCCCTCCTGGCTTGTGGGACCATATGGGACATCAGGGGATTGACTGCAGTCCATCCTAGGTCAAGCACTGCTTGCACCACCGCTTCGGCCTCTGTTATTTGATTTTTTTTTTTTTGAGCCACACTCAGCGTGTTCAGACTTTATAGACTTTATTTTTGCTTTCTATTAGGGTTAGTCCTGATGGGACTGGGGAAACATATGGGGATTAAACTCAGGTTGGCCTTGTGCAAGGCAGGTACCCTAACTGCTGTACACTTTCATGAGCCCTCTGGAGAATGATATCACAAGTTTTTTATTTCTCTATTAACTAAAACTATGCTTAGTGGGGGGCCGGGCGGTGGCGCTAAAGGTAAGGTGCCTGCCTTGCCTTGTGCTAACCTAGGTCGGACCTCGGTTCGATTCCCCGGTTCCCCATATGGTCCCCCGTGCCTGCCAGGAGCGACTTCTGAGCGAATAGCCAGGAGTAACCCCTGAGCGTCACTGG
>PVKC010052778.1:0-10224 GCA_004027635.1 Crocidura indochinensis
TTTTTTTTGTTTTGTTTTGTTTGGGTCACACCCGGCAGTGCTCAGGGGTTACTCCTGGCTCCATGCTCAGAAATTGCTCCTGGCAGGCACGGGGGACCATATGGGGCACCGGGATTCGAACCGATGACCTTTTGCATGAAAGGCAAGCGCCTTACCTCCATGCTATCTCCCGGGTCCATGGTTGGCATCTTTAAAAGTCTCTGGGCTCCCAATCACCAGGCAGTTTTGGCCCCACGTGCGTTGGGCGGGTCCACTAATGGACTCATTTTTAATAAATTATCCTTTGAAACTACCATAAATTTTAGAATAATTCTATCACCTCACCTGCCTGAAATGTTTGCAGTTTATCTCTGCTCTCTTATCTTAGCTCCAGTTAATAAATTCACAGTTTCTATAGCTTTTTCTGGTTTTAGAGATTTACAAATAGGTATATAGGATATACCTGGCTGATTTCATGACTTGAGGGAAGCCATCAAACCTAGTTCAGATCTGAAAAGGAGTATCCTGCCCTGCCTACACACAAGACTTAAGATATCCCAAAGGCTAGGAAGATACTAAAGTGTGCTGAGCTCATATTTACTTAGTGGGAGGCCTGATGGCCAGATGTGTGGGTGTGGCCCCCAAAACAAATAAAAGCCATCACAGCCCAGACATCTACTCATGAATCTGTTTATGGACCAGAGAGGTAAGAGTCTAACGCTTGCTAGTCAGATTCGCAGTGTCACATATGGTCTCCCAAACACTACCAGAGCACTGGGCCAGAAGTAAGCTCTAAAAGGAGACAATTCAGGAACTGACACTCTGACAAGACTGAAAGAATACCTGAGCTCAGTCCTTCTTATTCTTCCCCTCCCTTTTTTTTTTTTTTTTTTTACTTTATTTAAACACTGGTTAGCAGATTGTTCGTACTACAATTGGGTTCTTTTTCCTTCACAATTGCCAAGTTGTTCATGATTTAAGTTTCAGTCATACAACATCTTTTACTAGTGTACATTTCCTACTACCAATGACCCTAGTTTTCCTCCCACACTCCCAGAGTTCAGAAACCTTGACTATGTTCTAGAGAAGTCAGCCAAGAAAGGGCCTATAAAAGCAGTTTTCCAGTTAACACCCTCCATACTTAATTCTGGCATAGAGTAATTGCTCTTCACAGCACTCCCCTTTGGAATTGCCTCAGTTTTTGTTTAGATGGAGAATTTCTTTTCCTTTGGTGATGGTGGTGTACATGTTTTTTCTCCTGGCTCTGTGCTCAGAAATAGCTCCTGGCAGGCTTGGGGGACCATATGGGATGTCCGGATTCGAACCACCATCCTTCAGCTTCCAAGGCAGACACTCTATCTCTGTGCTATCTCTCCAGTCCCACCCCTACAATCTTTTTTGAAAGGGACTGGACTTGCTTGGTCTCTCACCCTAACCAAAAAGTCCAATCTGAAATTTTCCCTAAACTGTGGTATCTAAAGGCTGAATTTGACCTTGACTGCAAGTTTATCAGATTGACAGATCCTTACCTTCCTCCCTCCCAAGGGTAGAGGGAAACTTCAGTCTAGTCCTTACACCTAGTCCTTCCTTGATCAGTATTGGGGCGGGGGAGGGGGATGTTGGGCTTTTGGGTCATAACCGGCAGCGCTCTGGGGCTACTCCTGGCTCTATGCTCTGAAATCCTCCTGGTAGGCACGGGAGACCATTTGGGAAGCCAGGATTCGAATCATCATCCTTCTGTATGCAAGGCATACCTCCGTGCTATCTCTCTGGTCCCTCCTTGCTCAGTTTTGAGCAACTTGTTCACTATTTGGATTCCTAGGGTGGCAGTGATCAGCCATTTTGCCTTAATGGGATTGTCTTCAGGATGTGTGCAACTATTTTCTTCTGTATACCAGTCCCCGAAACCTGGTGCAGCAAACTCCTGGTAGGTATATGCACACCAGTGAACTGTGCACGATTCCTGAAGATGAGTGTATTATTTCCTAGCAGTAGAGAAGAAAGCTGCCGATTTAGACACATGATTTTGATTTTCTCTTCATTAAAATCCCCAATCCTATGCCCTAAGCCATACTGCCCCCTGCTGTCTGTCTTATATATAAGTTTGCAATTAGCACTGCCTGACTCTCTCCTTGGCTTGAATTAATTTCTGTTTGAAAGCCAAAGAGCCCTAATCTACTATAGTTTTGGTAGAATTATTACCATAAGTCAGAAGAAACTGCTGATATTGCTATTTGTTTTTTGAAGAACTCCCAGATGAGTTTTCATTTTTTTTTTTGGTTTTTGGGTCACACCCAGTGACGCTCAGGGGTTACTCCTGGCTATGCGCTCAGAAGTCGCTCCTGGCTTGGGGGACCATATGGGAAACCAGGGGATCGAACCGCGGTCCGTCCTAGGCTAGAGCAGGCAAGGCAGGCACCTTACCTCCAGCGCCACTGCCTGGCCCCTCATTTATTTATTTATTTATTTATTTATTTATTTTTTTTTTGGTTTTGAGTCACACCCAGCAGCGCTCAAGGTTACTCCTGGTTCTATTCTCAGAAATCGCTCCTGGCAGGCATGGGGGACCATATGGGATGCTGGGATTCGAACCACTGTCCTTCTGCATGCAAGGCAAATGCCTTACCTCCATGCTATCTCTCTGGCCCCCCAGATGAGTTTTCAAATGAAGTCTGTGTCCTTAATGGTTGCCCATATGGTATAGCCTTCAGAGTGCTATTGCAGTCATGCTTGACCTCCCCCACTGCCCCCATTTTGGTCCTCTCTGGGAAATATTTGGGGGTTAGAATTGATAAAAAGTTGTCTAATAGGCTGGTCTGATGGCAGTGCTTTATCAGAACTTATTAACGTTGGTATCACAAAAGTTGGTATATAATCCCCCCACTGCTCAATTTGACTGGCTTTAAAAAAAAAAAAATGTTGCCTAATAGCACCTGCACTAGAGTTTCATCAATCAACCTCACAAGGCAGCCCTCAAACCTCATCTTAGTTTCACTTACTCTGTATGTTGTGGGACTTGATACTCATCACCTGAGATTTTAGGCTACTGTGGTCTCAGGCTAAAGCTAAGGATTATTCTTTATAAGAAAGTCTGTCTTGACCTCAGCTAGGTTTTCCAGGTTCTTAATTAATTTTAGTAGGAGGCAAACAGCGAGTAAAATTGTTTAGTATAGGACAGAAATGGGGAGGTGGGGAGAGAACACAGGTTTTTCCAGAATGCAAAGGAAGCCCTACAAAGTAAAATAAATGCATTACTTACTCTGAGTTGAGATATTACTGGCCTCATAAAGTCTCAAGGTTGGTTTTCCCCAGTCTCCCTCTCCCTCCACTCCCATTTGAAACTTTCTGTTAGAGTCATTGCTAGTGTATTGTCAAAGGGAATAAACTTTCAACTTTTGAATATTTTGTTCCTGCCAAAATATCCCCTCTTGAAAACAATCTTGCACTTCTCTGGGTCTTGTACTGACACCAGCTGAGCTTTACCAGGCTTCAGCCCCTTTATATGTCTTCCTGTTTGGACCACGTTAGGATTGGTGATAGAGTAAATTCTGTAAATCACATCTTGGTTTCATTACTTACAAAGACCTACTACCATGGGCTTCCCCTATCGTTTGCCTGATTTTTCTATAAGAGATGCAACCCTGCTAATGTCCTTTGGGGTGGGGGTAGATAAACTCAACATTTAGTGCCACTCTTAAGTCTTCATTTGTATTTGCATCTGTTTATTGGGGGACAGGGCAGTGTCTTCTAATGAATGCTTTAGGATCTGTTGATACTGGGGTTCAAATGTGCTCCAAATCAGGTTCCTATGTGTGAAAGGGTAAATTCTAGTCTTAAATAATAGTGCAGTGAAATTTCATGAGTTTAAAGCAGTAAATTAGTATTGGGAGAAATGTAGCTACATCATAAAGTATCAGAGCAGCACTTTCAAATGATTTTTTTCACCCAGTTTACAAGTTATGTGAATAAATGTCTTCAGTTGCAGAAGATCTTGTTGGATACAGGATATTGTTGTGAAATGGGAAAAAGGGCACATATAGAGAAAAATAAACCTAAACCAGCAGCTTAACACTGACATGAGATCTTCTTTTGTTCTCAGGGCAATATGATCCCTGGGGATAGGTCCATTGCTTTGGACCTCAGATGTTTGTCAAGAGAACAAGGAAATAAACTTGATAGGTTCCACAAATGAAATAGCTCAGATTTGAGCTAAAAATTTTAAGCCCTAGGATTCTGCACTCTCTTACAGTGTGTTGGGGAGCTGTGCTTGCTTTTCTCCTGATTATTAAGTAGTTCTTTAAAACTAGTTGAATAATGGGCCTGGAGAGATAGCACAGCAGCGTTTGCCTTGCAAACAGCCAATCCAGGACCAAACGTGGTTGGTTCGAATCCCAGTGTCCCATATGGTCCCCCGTGCCTGCCAGGAGCTATTTCTGAGCAGACAGCCAGGAGTAACCCCTGAGCACCATGGGCGTGGCTCCAAAACAAAAACAAAACAAAACAAAAAGTTGAATAAATAAACTACATTCTGTTCACTTATGACACCTTCGCGTTCAGAGAGCTTAGAATCCCACATAGTTAAGTGCTCAGTCCTGAAAGAATCCTTATCTCCATTTCAGATGCTAGTCAAACTCCTGATTCCCCTGTGCTGCTGTCTGGCTGTAGGTTGGAGGTTCTAAGTACCCTCTCCTTGGATTAATTAAATTTGCCAGAGGCACACAACTTGGGAAACTAATACTCTTTTGTTAAAAGGTACTGGTAGGTACCATATAATATGGCAGAGGTTAGGTATGGTTGCTGCTGGGAAGGCCTACAGTTTCCAATAAGGCCAGTGATATCAGCTGGAGATCAGTGTCACTTGGAAGCAGAGTTTTTAGATGATTTTTCTTAAATGATCCATTTAGAAAAAAAAAACTACACATCAGGGACGGAGAGATAGCATGGAGGTAGGGTGTTTGCTTTAGACGGCCGAAGGATGGGGGTTCAAATCCCAGCATCCCATATGGTCCCCTGAGCCTTCCAGGAGTGATTTCTGAGCGTAGAGCCAGGAGTCACCCCTGAGCACTGTTGCGTGTGACCCAAAACAAACAAACAAATGAAAACAAAACCTACACATCAGTCTGTTTTGGTATGTTTTTTTGTTTGTCTTTGTTGTTGTTGTTCTTCGGGCCACACCCATTTGATGCTCAAGGGTTACTCCTGGTGCTCAGAAATTGGCCCTGGCTTGGGGGGACCATATGGGACACCGGGGGATGGAACCGAGTTCCATCCTTGACTAGAGCTTGCAAGGCAGACACCTCACCTCTATCGCCACCTCGCCGGCCCCTGTCTTGATATATTTTAAGTTTGGGGGGAAGGGTAGAATCTCAGACTGGTATTTGACCCAGCAGTATCTACACATTACTGTTCATCTTTTTCCTCAGCTGCCAATCTAAAGCATTTTGTGTATAGCAACTAATCTAGTATATTGGAAAAGTTATATAGTATGTAATCACTACAAATTTACAATTAAGCTATTCCTTTTTTTTTTTTTTTTTTTGTGGTTTTTGGGTCACACCGGGCACTGCTCAGGGGTTACTCCTGGCAGGCACGGGGGACCATATGGGGCACCGAACTGATGACCTTTTGCATGAAAGGCAAACGCCTTACCTCCATGCTATCTCCCGGGCCCCAAGCTATTACTTTTAATGTAAATGAATTCTTTTATAATCTGTCTTTAAATTTTTTTGTTTCAGTCCCAGAAATCCTGGATAGAAAACACTTTGACCAAGAGGGAATGTGTATATATTATACCAAGTTCCAAAGACCCTCACAGGTAAGCACACACTTTCGTTTCTTCTGGACTTTTCTAGACATTTTTAACTAAACTTTTATTTTTGGGGGCCACACCCGTTAACACTAAGGGGTTACTCCTGGCTATGCGCTCAGAAGTTGCTTCTGGCTTGGGGGACCATATGGGAAACCGGGGAATCGAACCGCAGTCCGTCCTAGGCTAGAGCAGGCAAGGCAGGCACCTTACCTCCAGCGCCACTGCCTGGCCCCTTAACTAAACTTTTTAACTAGACAATTAGACAATTTTTTTTGGTGGGGGGGGCATACCTGGTGGCGGTGGCACTTCGGTTAATCCTTGTTCTGCGCTCAGAAATCGCTCCTGGTAGGAGTGGGGGGCACAGCCAAATGGCCAAATGGGATGCCGGAATTCGAACTATTGTTGGTCCTGGGTCTGCTGCTTGCAAGGCAAATGCCCTATTGCTGTGCTAGCTCTTCAGACCCCAATTAGACAATTTTTTTTTTTTTTTTTTTGGTTTTTGGGTCACACCCGGCAGTCCTCAGGGGTTACTCCTGGCTCCATGCTCAGAAATTGCTCCTGGCAGGCACGGGGGACCATATGGGCTACCGGGATTCGAACGATGACCTTTTGCATGAAAGGCAAACGCCTTACCTCCATGCTATCTCCCGGCCCCCCAATTAGACAATTTTAACTAGGCTCATTCTTCTAGACAATTTTAACTATTGATAGATAACATTCTATTTACATATTTCTGATATTTGCAATATTCTTTGCAACGAATTGAAATAAATAGAATATTAATATCCTATTTATATATCTGATATTTGTAATATTCTTTGCAAAGAATTTGAACGATGACCTTCTGCATGAAAGGCAAATGCCTGGGGGCCAGGCGGTGGCGCTGGAGGTAAGGTGCCTGCCTTGCCTGCGCTAACCTAGGACGGACCGCGGTTCGATCCCCTGGTTCTCCATATGGTCACCCGTGCCTGCCAGGAGCGACTTCTGAGCGAAAAGCCAGGAGTAACCCCTGAGTGTCACCGGGTGTGGCCCAAAAACCAAAAAAAAAAAAAAAAAAAAAGAAAACTGAAATGTTATGTTAGCACAAGTCATCTAAAAATATTTTTAAAACTGGCAGCTAATGTAGAAAGTTACAGAAAAAACACAGGATATTTTCCAGTTTATAAGCAAAACCTTCATAAGGAGATTAAGAACAGAATCTAATTTCTCCCAAAAGGAATGTTACTGAAACAGTATTTTTCTTTTCACTTTCATTGCTAATCTACTAAATTTAGAGATTACATTTACTTCTAATAAATGCGGCCACTCATTTTGCATAAAATGCACAGTAAGAACAGATAGTTACAGAGTTCCTGTAACAGGTGAGTTTAAGTGGAGTAGTTTTTTATTTGGGGGTGTTTTGGGGCCACACTTGGTGATGCTCAGAGGTTACTCCTAGCTCTGCGCTTAGAAATCGCTTCGGGCTTGGGGGACCATATGGGACGCCAGGGATTGAACTCAGGCTCATCCTGGGTCAGCCACATTCAAGGCAAATGCCCTTCCTTGTGCTACTGCTCCAGCCTCAAGTGGAGTGTTTAAATGACCACTCTGGGCTCAGAGGTCACCTGACTTTTTCTTTCTCAGAATCAGGTTTTTTTTTTGTTTTTTGTTTTTTTGTTTTTGGGCCACACCCAGTGACGCTCAGGGGTTACTCCTGGCTATGCGCTCAGAAGTCGCCCCTGGCTTGGGGGACCATATGGGAAACCGGGGGATCGAACCGCGGTCCGTCCTAGGTTAGCGCAGGCAAGGCCAGGCACCTTACCTCCAGTGCCACCACCTGGCCCCTCAGAATCAGTTTTTTTTTTTTTGGTTTTTGGGTCACACCCAGTGACGCTCAGGGGTTACTCCTGGCTATGCGCTCAGAAGTCGCCCCTGGCCTGGGGGACCATATGGGGCACTGGGGATCGAACCCCGGTCCGTCAAAGGCTAGCGCAGTAAGGCAGGCACCTTACCTTCAGCGCCACCGCCCGGCCCCCAGAATCAGTTTTTAATGAAATCTATAGTAGCACAAAGTACTCAGGGAGCATCTTGTCATACTTTCCAAAGTACAAGCCTCAAGCCAGTTTGTTTTAAATTTTCTTAGCTCCAGAGTTTTTAAGTTCCTCCTTCTTAACACCTCTTTTGTGCCACAGTTTTTCACATATCAGCGCTTTTGACCAGCTATGTTTAACTAGATTATTTGAGTCTCCTTCTTGTGTTGAAACTGAAGTGGTGTGACTGCTCTGGGCCTATATGAGACTCATGATGAAATTCACATTTTGGGTGTTCAGGATTAAGTTCGATTTTAGAACAATTGCTTAAGTTAAGCTAATAAGCAAGGATCCAGGTCTTATTTTTGTTTTTAAAAAAGATTAGGTATCATTTTCTGGATTATATGTTGTGCACTGTCAGTTGTATTTAAAATACAGAAATATGAGTTGGAACGTGATCTGTGATTAATTCAAAGGTAAAGATTTAAATTTTAATTTTGATGTTTTTAGTTTCAGATAAGAGAAATATGTATTATTATGTGTATTTTTTATTTTATTTATTTATTTATTTATTTGTTTATTTATTTATTTATTTATTTTGGTTTTTTGGGCCACACACAGTGTCGCTCAGGGGTTACTCCTGGCTATTTGCTCAGAAGTCGCTCCTGGCAGGCACAGGGGACCATATGGGGAACCGGGGGATCGAACTGCGGTCCATCCTAGGCTAGCGCAGGCAAAGCAGGCACCTTACCTACAGCGCCACTGCCCGGCCCCCTTATTTTTTAAATTAAAATATAATTTTATGGGGCCGGGCGGTGGCGCTGGAGGTAAAGTACCTACGCTAACCTAGGACGGACCACGGTTCGATCCCCCGTTTCCCCATATGGTCCCCCGTGCCTGCCAGGAGTGACTTCTGAGCGAATAGCCAGGCGTAACCCCTGAGAGTCACCGGGTGTGGCCCAAAAACCAAAAAAAAAAATATATATATATATATATATATATATATATATATATAATTTCATGAGGGGCAGGAGCAGTAGCACAGCGGTAGGTTGTTTGTCTTGCACAAGGCTGACCCAGGACAGACCTGAGTTCGATCCATGGTGTCCCATATAGTCCCGAGTCCAGAGCAATTCCTAAGCGCAGAGCCAGGAGTAATCCCTGATGTAGGGAATCGGCTCAAAAAACTGAAACACGAGGCTGGAGAGATAGCATGGAGGTAGGGCATTTGCCTTGCATGCAGGACAGTTGTTTGAATCCCGCATCCCATATGGTCCCCCGACCCTGCCAGGAGCGATTTCTGAGCGTAGAGCCAGGAGTAACCCCTGAATGCTGCCGGGTGTGACCCCAAAACAAACAAAACCAACAAAAAAACTGAAACACATGCTTTGCATATGGGAATCCTAGGTTCAGTTTTTAGTACTTTATGGTCTTTAAGGCTTTAGCACTTTAAGGTCACAAAGAGACCTTATGGTCTCTCTAACAGTTTGTGTGACCCCCAGAACAAAAATTAAATTTTAAAAGCTTTATTACTTTTATGCTTACACATTGATTTTATTTTATTTTTTTGAGGGGGAATGAGAGAGAGAGGGGAGGGGTAGTGGAAGGGAGAGGGGGGAGAGGTAGGGAGAGAAAGAGGGAGAGAGAAAGGAGTAAGAGGAAGGAGAGGGAGAAAGAAAGGAGAGGGAGAGGGGAGGGAAAGTGGGAAAGGAGAGAGAAAGGAGTAAGGCGGAGGATGGAAGAGAGGGAGAAGGGGAGGAAGAGGGAAAGGAATGAGAGGAAGGAGAGAGGGAGAAAGAAAGGAGAGGGGGTAGAGAGAGGGAGAGGGAAAGCAGGAAAGGAGAAAGAGTAAGGGAGAGGGAGGGAGAGGGAAAAGAGAAAGTGAGAGGGAGAGGGAGAGGGGGAAAGAAAGGGAAAGGAAGAGAGAAAGGAGGGAGAGGGATAGGGAGAAAGGGAAGAAGAGAGAGGGAGAAGGGGGGAGAAAGGGAGGGGATGAGCACATATTGATTTTATATATAAAATCAAGGGAGAGAGGGGTGAGCACATATTGATTTTATATATAAAATTTTAAACAAAAACTTTTCTCTAAAATTTCACCTTTTGTCAATTTTATAGATGCCTTCCAGGATGTCAGATTTGTCAGCAGCTTGTCAGGTAAGTTTAGTAACATAGTAATGTTGCATAGATTTTTTTTTATTATTATTTTTGTTGTTGTTGCTTAGATTTAAAAAAAATTTTAGTTCAGAGAGACAGATAGATAGATGGATGGGGGGCCGGGAGATAGCATGGAGGTAAGGCGTTTGCCTTTCATGCAAAAGGTCATCGGTTCGAATCCCGGTGCCCCATATGGTCCCCCGTGCCTGCCAGGAGCAATTTCTGAGCATGGAGTCAGGAGTAACCCCTGAGCACTGCCGGGTGTGACCCAAA
>PVKC010052779.1:0-10211 GCA_004027635.1 Crocidura indochinensis
TTCCTCTTTCTGAACATCTCAGAGGGCTTCTCAATTAAATAGAGTAATCTTCTTTACTAAGAGATGACACTTTTTAGGGATGGGAATCACTGCAGAGTTTATTGATTCTGAATCATCAACAGCAGATAGAACCTATAATTCCTCTTCACCGACATCACCAAGAATTCCTCGATTTCATGTGTCACTTTGTATGTCACTAATTCATAATAAGGAAGCATATC
The DNA here is from genome assembly GCA_004027635.1 of Crocidura indochinensis. NCBI lineage: Eukaryota > Metazoa > Chordata > Mammalia > Eulipotyphla > Soricidae > Crocidura > Crocidura indochinensis. Next base: position 222 of record PVKC010052779.1, read on the forward strand.
AATCAATATCAACATAAAATCTAGGAGAACAGTAAATAGATTAGTTGATCACATGGAAAGAAGCTCAGAGTACCGATTTCATGACAGGAGTCTCTTCCCCGCTATTGTTTTATCTTTGATTTTATTCTCTTTGTCTAGGCAACATTTGTATGGGCAACATTTATTCAAACATACTACACTTTAAGTTTAATTTTATGTTTATTTATTCATTTAATTTACTGAATGTAGACCCCTCCGACTCTTGTTAATATTACTTCAAGGGGTTCTAAATCCTTGAAATGTGGTAATGCATGCAAATATTTTCCAAATAATGTTTTGAGAAAAACAAATATTTCCATTATTGGAAACACTGATATAACAGTCTTATTATTGTGAAATTATATGAACACTCAAACAACCCTACAGGAAACCTAATTAGAACATTTATTTCCAAGTTCTCAACAAATACACTTTTTTAAACAACTCCTCTTTATTAAATAATTTAGCAAATGAGCCATGATTTAAAACTACTCAAAACCTTAGTCAAATCAGTAAAACTCTGATGGGGAAAATTATTGCATTATTAAGTATAATGACAGAATACTTAATCTCTGTTTCTTAATTATATCAATTCAATACTTTAATTACACTAATATTAGTATCCAATATCAGAATAAATGTAATAAAATGTTAACTCTTAGCAAAATGAGATAATAAAGATACAAAGCTTCATCAGAAAGATAATTATCTGTGTAATAGAAGGCATGAAAATAACAAGATGGTGTACTCATAAATTTACACAAACAACTGATTTATGCAAGTCATAGTTGGTTTTTAAAATGGCACATTTAAAATGTTAGCTTATTAGAGCTGATTATAAAAGTATCTGATATGTACTTTTTTATTTTAGACACCAACTAAAATTGTGTAAAATGAAAACATACTTAAACCTTTTTAAAAATCTCTATCTCTATGATAGAAAAATTTTTATCATAGAAATCAAAGTGATGAAGTAGAAAAAGACATTTTGAAAACTATAGTATTAATATATATCATAAAGTAGACAAAAATATCACAGGATACTTTAACTTAATCAAAATACAGTGTTTATAAATCTCCCAAACTCTCCATGTTTCTCACAAATGATCATCATAAACACAATTATTTTCTTACTATTACTATCATATTATTATCATAATTAATACAAGGACAGAAATATCAAGTCAACAAATAGTACATTAATTTCCAATAGCATATTTAAATCAAGCACTATTTATTTACTCTATGATATTGGCTTAGGTACATAGTGATAATAATGCTTCCTTTACTAAACTTACAATACTATAATAATGCATTTAATATAACCATAAATATCAAAAGAAAAAATAAAATATCAAAATAATATTATATTTACACTCAAAGAAATAAAAACTCATATCCTAGAATACCCTTAAATTTGAATTTTTTGCTGGAATATATGGGAACATATAATACCATGGTTTTACCCACTAAAATGAATCTAAAAATTCATTTAGATTAACACTCTTTACTATTAAACATAATTTTTGTTTTATTCTGGCTAAAAATACAATGCAAGCTCCTTTGGCATCTGAATCGTTCCAGATACGGTTATTGTTTGAACAGAGCTATATTACTTGATCAGCTGCAGCAGCAAAATTCTTTATCTCTGCTTATTTGGCTGTCCCATCTCCCCAGCTGAGTATTCATTACACAAATTTCCCAGAAAATGTTGATGGGTGGCATATTTGATAAGCTTTTATGCATATAATAATATACTTAGGTTGATACTGCTCAAGATACGTGATTTTTCTATACTTTTATTTGGTGAATAAATAAATGACCAAAAGCAATGATATATAGGTCTATTTCTGATTATGCTTTGGCTTTTGGTTAAATTATGACTGCTTCCATCTCCATTTTTAGTGCAACGAATTCTATACAGCTATATTGAAAAATACCTACTGTGTGGCCAAATGAAAACTCCCGACATTTAAGAAACATTAAAATTTTACTCTCCTATTATAAGTAGCCACCTTTCAATTGTTCAATAATTGTTTCAGACTCAAGATCATATATTAAATACCATGGATGTAGAAAGGTTACCAACATAACGCAAAGGTTCATTAACAATAATACTCTATGGTATCTGACTTTGTTTAAAGACCCAAATTCAGTGCTTGACCCAAAACAGATGATTTTAATTCTGTTAAGTTTGGATACTTTAGAGATTTCTAGGGATCTATTTAACCTGGCATCTCCAAATGTCTTTTTAAAGTTAGTTATATACACATTTCCCAGTGACATACTAGTGCCCTACTTGCATAATTGATTCATCTTCCTGATCAATAGTTTCTTAATTCACCGCTCTTCTGGTCACAGTACATTTGTATTAAAATTTAAAAAAAATGGGGCAGGAGAGATGGCATGGAGGTAAGGTGTTTGCCTTGCATGCAGAAGGACGGTAGTTTGAATCCCAGCATCCCATACGGTCTCTCGAGCCTGCTAGGAGTGATTTCTGAGCATAGAGCCAGGAGTAACCCCTGAGCGCTGCCAGGTATGACCCACAAAAACAAAATAAATAAATGATAAATAAATAAACCCATATAATCATAATAATAATAAAAATAATTTAAGAGTATTGAGAAGAAAAGTTACTTGCTGAGTATTTTAAGATAAGAGTAAAGGAGACATTATTTTCAGTCTATATAAAACTATAGAGGACAAATTTTAAGTGTAAATTCAGAAAATCCATGCTCCAATTCTACTGCCTTATTAATTATAATCACATATATGGAATTTTATGCTATAGGGTTTATTTTTATGCAATAAAACATTTGTATATTCCAAAATTTATAGTAGCCTACGCTGGCAAAATATACTTTCAAGTGAAGCATAGTAGATTTAAATTCACTGATATACACAGGAACTACTGCCAAAATCAATGACATATTTTTCCCTTGGAAAAATCCAAAAGCACATATTGTGCTGTTTTGAGTAAAAGATGATTTCCAACACAACTTTAAAAAACTGTGATATAAAAGCAAATGTATTTTTGACCACAGATGTACACTATAACTGAATTCTTTGAGAGTCAAACAAATGAAATCAAAGTAAAAGTTTTTATTTTACCACTTATTTGGCACAATCCAATCCAGACAAGAATAGAATGTTTTTGTTTTACAATAGCCAATCAATCCAGAACGTACAAAAGATAGCCTCTTTCAACAAAGATGGGAAGATAAAACATTATTAAATTTAGATGTTCGCCACCTGGAGATATCATAAAGGTTTATAAACAATTGTGAAGATTTGGTCCATACCATTTCATAACTAAGAATTATAATGCAAGAAACCAAATATAGGCATGTCGCAAGCTTATAAATCGATTGAGCTAGAATTTAGAAGCAATCGATTCAATGAATTACAAAAAAACTATCCAGAGTTTTTGAAAATTATATTGAATATCAGAATTTTTAAAATTTATATTTTATATTAAAATAAATCTTCAATAATCATAGAAAAGAGCCTATTTCTCCTGGTTCATCCCCTTCCTTTTAGCTTCCTTCTAACACCAAGAATCCTAAAGCAAGATGATTTCTAAATCTGAGGTAGAGTGCAAAGCAGTTGGCATATTCTCAACAGTTGCAGACTAATGACTCCAAGATTCAAATTATCTTAGGATGGAGAGTACTAAGTTCAAATATTACCCAAAATGGTCATTTCCTAAGAGAGGTAATTTAGAACAAGAGTTCTCTTGAATCAAGCATAAATATCAAGAATTTTGCAGCAATGGGACAAAATCTGTGTTCTATAAATTTATGACTTAATAGTTTTATTTCTCATTCTTTGATAATAAAACTTGTTTTTAAGGTGCTGGAGTGATAGGACAATGGATAGGTCATTTGCTTTGCACACACAGACTGGGTTCAATTCCTGACATTCCACATGGTCCTCCAAGCAAGAAGTAATTCCTGAGTACAGAGCTAGGAATAATTCCAAAACCAAAATCATCAAAGAAACAAACAATAATATATACATATATATGTATGTGTATATTTGTGTGTGTGTGTGTGTGTGGTTTTTGTGTCACACCCGGCAGCGTTCAGGGCTTACTCCTGGCTCTGTGCTCAGAAATCACTCCTGGCAGGCTCAGAGGACCATATGGGATGCCGGGATTCGAACCACCATCCGTCTGCATGAAAGGAAAACGCCCTACCTCCATGCTATCTCTCCAGCCCCAGAATAATATTTTTTAGAGTGAACAAAACCGTCACGATATTTCCTAAATTGAAAACACTTTAGGTCTTGGAGTGGTGGCACAGCAGATAGGGCAATTTCTTTGCACACGTCTAACTTGGGTGGATTCAGAATATCCCATTTGGTAACCCAAGCCTACCAGGAGTAATTTATGAGCATAGAACAAGGAGTAACCCATGAGTGTGGCCAAGTGTGGCACCTAACCTGACAAAAACAAATCTTTAGACTGCCTATTTAATGACTCATTATAATATTCTTCAAAAATTATTATTCACATAAATCATAAAATTGCATCTTGATAGTCACATAGACTCAAGGCAAACAACAGATATATACAAAGCCATAGTTTTTTTTTCCCTTTGTGCAGTTCTCCCGAGCAATGAGTATATTTGCATTTCTGCTATCACTATCTGAAGCAAAGTTTCATAGTCAGTTGATGATAAAAATTCTTTTTTCCAAATACTGTATGGAGAGTAAGGAGGGAGGGTTTTTCCTTCACTAAATACAGATACATAGCATCAAAGAAAGAAGAGGCTTCCTAAATGAGTTTATTGAAGGAGGTGAAAGATAAGGACTTGGAAGATTGAGGTAGGTAATGTGTTGGACACAAAACTATTCTCATGTCAGCATTTTCTTTTTTGAAAAACAGAGAAAAGTATGTTTGTATTTAGCATGGTGCTAAATAAATAAATAAATAAGAACTAATAAGATATTGCCTAAAAATAACCCATCATAGAAGGAGTCAGAGCTAATGAATCAACTCAATTTAGTTAAAATTAAGTTTTTGCATATCAGACAAAATTAGTAGTTAGCCAAAGGAAAGAAGGAACAAAGGTTTGATGGGGAAACTATGGTTCAAATGGTGAATTAGACTTTTCAGTGGTGAACTTAATATAAAAGAGATGCTAATGAATCTCATCTGAAAAATATGTACATATAACTATGTACTGTTATATATTGAAGTAAAGATCATAAATATTTTTATTACTGAGAAACACTGACTTACATCTCTATATGTTTGAGCATACAAACATATATATTTACAACTCTTTATATATTTGAGTATAGAGTCATAGTACTTCCATGTACTACATGTACTACAGGCCACACTCTGCCATGGCCCCAACATCCTATCAATAATTTCAGTTCTGCTGTCAAATTCCAAGGCTTGATTCAGTTTAATTTTCATAGTAGGGTATCAGTTATAAAATGTACATCCACCTCACCAGTGCAACTTTCTTGCCACTATGATCCACCATTTTCCTCATTGTCATGTTCGTTATTAGTGTACTTAATTCTCTCATGGCAATCACCAATTTGTGATAATCTTCATATCTTTATATCTTGAGCTGGTCCTTCCAGCCCTCATTATATTGTCTCTGGGCATTATTACCATACTGTCTTTTATTCTTTTTAAATTGCACAGACAAGTGAGACTATTCTTTGTCTCTCTATCTTATTCATTATATTTGGCATAACTGTCTCTATGTCCATCCATGTGTAGGCGAATTTCATGCATTTGTTTTGCCTAATAGCTGCATAGTATTCCATTGTGTATATGTACCAGAGTTTCCTTAATCACTCATCTTTTTTGGGGGGCATCTGTGTTGTTTTCATATTCTGGCTATTGTAAATTGTAAATAAAGCTATAATGAACATGGGAGTAAGAGGGCATTTTAGTATTGTGTTTTTGTGTTCCTAGGGCATATCCCTAGAAGTGTTATTGGTGGATCATAAGGAAGCTCAGTTCCCCATATTGTTTTCCATATGGGCTAGACTAGACAGTATTCCCATCATGTCAGCACTGATTGTTATTATTTTTTGTGATATGTGGCCATCTCTGTGGTGCAAGATGATAGTTCAGTGTTATTTTGAGTTGCATCTCCCTGGTGATATAAAGAATTTTTTCACATACTTTTTGGCTCTTTGTATTTCTTCTTTGAATATGTGCCTGTTCATTTTTCTCCTCATTTTTAGATGGGGTTCTTCTTTTTTATTTATTTTTTGTCCAGTTCTGTCAGTACAATGTATATCTTAGATATTAGACCCTTTTCTTATGGGGATTCGATGACTAGTTTCTCCCATTACAAAACTGTTCCCTTTGAGATGCAGAAACTTCTCAGTTTAATGTAGTCCCATTTGTTTATTTTTGCTTCCAATGGTTTGTACAGTGGTCTTTCCTCCCTGAAGATGCCTTTAGAATGTTTTTCATACATTTTCTTCTATATACCTTATAGTTTCAGGTCTGATATTAAGGTCTTTTATCCATTTTTATTTTTACCTTTGTGAGTGAAGTTACATAGAGGGCTGAGTTTGCTTTTTTGCATGTGGCTGACCAGTTGTCAAAATAGTTGATTTTCCTTCCTCCATTTTGCATTCTTGCCATTTTCTCAAATATTAATTGATTGTATTACTAGAAGTAATTCTTTGAATACTCAAGCCGTTAATGTGAGAGTCTATCTTTATTCTAATATCATGCGATTTTGATGACTATTGCTTTGTCATACAATTTAAAGTTAGGTAAAAGGTTGCTTTAGTTATGTGTGAGCTTTTATTTTTCCAAATGAATTTCAGGAATGTTTAATCCACTACTTTGAAGAATATCATGAATATTCTTAGAAGGATTGCATTAAATATGTACAATGCTTAGAAGAGTATTATCATTTTAATTATGTTAATTCTCACAATCAAAAAACAGGGTATGGGGACTAGAGAGATAGCATGGAGGTAAAAAGCGTTTGCCTTGCATGCAGAAGGATGGTGGTTCGAATTCTGGCATCTCATATGGTACCCTGAGCCTGCCAGGACCGATTTCTGAGCATGGAGTCAGGAGTAATCCCTGAGCACTACCGGGTGTGACCTAAAAGATCAAACCAACAAACAAACAGGGTATGTCTCCATATTCTTTTGTACTCTTGTTTCTTGATGCAGTGTTCTGTAGTTTTTGTTATGTAAGTCTTTCACCTCTTTAATAAGTTGACTCCAAAATATTTGAGTTTTTATGGTGCTATAGTAAATAGGATATTTTATAATGTCTATTTTTTTCTCAGTATTTGTGTATAAGAAGAGCATTAATATTTTTTGTTAATTTCGAACCTGCCACTTTGCTATATGAATCTATTGTTTCTCGAAGATTTTTGTTAGATTCGTTAAGAGTTTCTAAATATCTTATCATTTCTCTGCAAACAGTGAGATCTTGACTTTTTTTCTTTCCCATCTGGGTTCCCTTGAATTCTTTTTCTTGCCTAATTACTACTGCAAGTAATACCAATACTATGATGAATAGAAGTGGCAAATCAGTTTAGACTTGTCTTGTGCCATATTTTAGAAGAAAAGCTTTCAGATTTTTTTCCATTGAGTATTATTTGTCATAGGCTTGCGGTAAATGTCCTTGACTATATTGAGAAAAGTTCCTTCCATTCCCATATTGTTGAGGGTTTTGTATCATGAATGGCTGTTGGACCTTTTCAAATGTATTCTCTACATTTATCAATATGATCATATGGTTTTTCATATTTCTTTTGTTGATACGATGAATTATGTTGATTAATTTGTGTATTTTAAACCCTACTTAAATCTCTAGAATAAAACCTAATTAGTCACGGTCTTGCCCTTTTTGATGTGACATTAGATCCAGTTTGCTAGGATTTTGTTGAGGATCTTTGCAACTGTATTTAAGGATATTAAACCGTAGTTATCCCTTCTTTTTAGTGGCATTTCCATCTGCTTTTGGTAAAAGGTTGATGTTAGATTTATAAAAAATTAATTGGGAGTGTTCCTGTTTCTTCAATTTTCTAAAAGAGCTTGAAGAGGAATGGTATAGTACTTCCTCCTGAAAGGTTTGAAAGAATTCAATAGTGAATCCATCTGAACCTGGGCTTTGGTCTTTTGGTAAGACTTTTTACTACAATTTAATTTCCTCAATAGTGATGGGTCTATTTAGATATGCTATATCATTCTGATTCAACTGTAGAAGATTATAAGAGTCTAATAATTTATCCATTTCTTCCAGGTTCTCATGTTTTGTGGCATAGAGTTTCTCAAAGTAGTCTCTGATTGCCCTTTAAATCTCTGTAGTATCTGTAGTGATCTCCCCCTGTTCATTTTTAATCTGGTTTATTAAGTTTCTCTCTCCCTTTCCTTGTAAGTTTTGCTACTGGTATATCAATCTTGTTTATTTTTTCAAAGAACCAACATTTGATTTTGTTGATCTTTCAGATTTATAGGGGAATTTCTAGTCCATTTATTTCTGTTCTAAACTTTGTTATTTCCTTCTTCCTACCTATTTTTATTTCATCTTGCTGATCATTTTCTAATTTTATAAGCTGTGTCATTAAGTTATTATTGTAGGCCCCCTTTTCCTCCCTGATGTATGCTTGCAAAGCTGTAAATGTTCCTCATAGTACTGCTTTTGCTGTGTCCCACAAATCCTGATAATTTTGTGAATTCATTTGCATTTGTTTCCAGTAATATTTTGATGTCCTCTATGATTTCATCTCTTATCTACTGTTGTTCAGTGTTGAGCTGTTTAATTTCCAGCTTTTAAAGCTTTTCTTCTGTGCCCCTTTGTAGACCACTTCTAATTTTAGTACATTATCTGAGAAAATATTCTGTACAACTTTTATCATCTTAATTTTATGAAGGTATGTTTATGGACAAGCATGTAGTCTATTCTGGAGAATGACCCATGTGCAATGAAGAAGAATTTGTATCCCGTTTTCTGAGTATTTAGTGCCATATATATGTTAATATATATACATATATATCTACTATTTCATTTATTCCATTTCTCTTCACAGAGCTGGTATATTCTTGTTGGATTTTATTCTGGTTGACCAATGAAAGGGTGATTTGGTGGTGTTGAGGACTCCCACTATTATTATGTTGCTATTGATATCTCTTTTTATATTTGTCAACAATTATATTAAATATTTTGCTGGTCCCTCATAAGGTGTATATATGTTTAGGAGTGTGATTTTTTTCCTGTTGTACATGTCTCTTGATTATTACAAAATGTCCGTCTTTGTGTCTTATAATTTTTCTAAGTCTAAAGTTTGCAATCATCTTTCTGATCACATAGCCAGGAGTAACCCCTGAGTGTCACTGGTGTGGCCCCAAAACAAACAAACAAACAAACAAAAAACAAAAAAACAACAAAGTTTGCGTCGTCTGATATTAATATGATCACTCCAGCTTTCTAAAGGTGTTTGCTTAGATGATTGTCCTGCAGCCTTTGATTTTTAATCTATGTTTGTTCTTACTATTCAGATGTGTTTCTTGTAGGTAGGAGAATGTTGAATTCAGCTTTTTGATCAATTTTGCCACTCTGTGTCTCTTAACTGGTGCATTTTGTCTATTGAGGTTGAGAGAGATAATTTTCATGGGATTTAGTGACATCTTTATGTAGGGCAGGGATCTCAAACTCAATTTACCTGGGGGCCGCAGAAGTCAAAGTCGGGGTGAACATGCTAAAGCAGAGATTCTTAAAGTAACCTAATTTAAAAAAAGGAAGGAAGGAAAGAAGGGGAAAAGGAAAATGAACAGAAAGAAAAGGAAAGAGGAAAGGAAAATGAACGGAAAGAAAAGGAAAGAGGAACGGAAAGGAAAAGAGAAAGGAAAGAGGAAGGGAAAGAGGAAAGAAAAAGAAGGGAAAGAGGAAAGGAGGAAAGGGAAAGGGGAGGGGGAGGAGAAGGGAAAGGAGAGGGGGAGAGGAGGGAGATGGAGAGGGGGAGA
>PVKC010052780.1:0-10222 GCA_004027635.1 Crocidura indochinensis
TAGAAAAGGGGTTCAAGCACCTGCCTTGCACACTGTCAGCCCCAGTTTGATCCCTAGCATGCATTCCTGAGTATCCCAAGGAATCACTAAAGTGATTCTTTAGCACATAGATAAGAGTACCCCAAGCATAGACCACATCATGCTCTCCCACAAAGAAATCAAAGAAGCTATAGGGTAGGAAACTCTGCCTCTAGACAGAGTTATCTGGCCCCAAATTGGCCTGGTCTAGAGAGGCCCAGGTCTGCAACTGTTTCTCCTTCTTGCCTTACCTGTAGAAACATCAAAAGAAATGTTGGAGGAACCGAAGAATAGATTCCAAATCCCTGAGCAAGCAAGAGGATGGGGGTGCATCAAGTCAAAGGCAGCTCACACCCCTCTGAAGAATCAAGGGATGAACCTAAACTCCAGTCCATCTTCACTGGAGTCTCCAGGGGCTCAGGATTTTTGGATACCCCCGTTGACCCCCTCCATGCACTTGGATGGCTCCAGTTCATTCCAAACCTGCTGGTCACAGCCTCAAAATGGGCTCACACTAGGATGCAACTCACCTGTATCACAGATCTTCCTGCAGCTACTGGAACTGCCCCCTTCACCAGGAAGAAAAGAAACCCTGATTCATGAAGTTGCCAACTGTTCCCTCCCCCCTATTCCTTGCCCTCTTTCATCCCTACTCCTCTACTGCAGCTTATACAGGCATTTTTAGCGATAAATTAGAAGGCACCTTAGACTGGGGCTAGAATCAGCTTTAGCTCTGGGCTTGCAGAAAAGAAACTTCATCATTCCTCAACAGACTCACTTTTGCATACCGGATCAAGAAGTAATTGCCAATTGTCACATTAAAAGGAGGTAACCACATGGCATCGGTTAGGCTTTCTGATTTCTTATTCAGGGGAATTTTCCATTTACCTCAATTTATGTTGAAAAACTTCATCTAAGAAGTTGGTACTGTTGAAAGTGGCTCGGGAAACACAAGTGATTTTCTTTAAAGACTGCAGTATCCATCAGAGAACAAATCAGTTCGCTCAGACTTAATTATTCTCTAACAAAGACATAAGGTTTTCTTTCAGCACCCATTGACTTCTGACTAGCAAAGAAGCATTCAAAAAGAAAAACATGTATCCAGGGCAAGGAAGAACAAAAAAAAAGAGACTTTATGTCTGAGGTGAATCATCTTTCTTCACTTATTTTACACTTCGTTGTGTTTTGAAATCTGGACCCTGAGGTCTTGCAGGAGAGGGAAAGGGGAGGTACTTAATATGGGAGCAGGGGGTGAAGAAGAAAAGCAGGGGTCTAAAGAGTAGAAGGATGAATAGCAAGTAGCCTGTTTTATCTTAATAGCATCATCGACATCTGGGATGTTCACACATGTGAACCTGAAGGGGAGTCTGCCCAAGGAAAATCAATGTTGAGATTAAAATGCCTTTATGAAGGTTGTTTTTATCTCCTGCCTCCTGATTACCCCTTCGCAACCCCACACACATACCAGCTACTTTTTTTTTGCCTAGTATCTTGAAAATTGCTGATTAATCATGGGTTGAAGAGAGAGAGAGAGAGAGAGGGAGGGAGAGAGAGAGAGAATGGAAACAAGGTGGAGATGCAAAACTAAAAAGTGAAACCACACTCATAAATGCAGTTGCCATGTCTGCATTTGGCCAGCTCCAAAGACTAACTTGTTCTCAAATGAGATATGAACCAACTCATGAAAAATTATGGGTACACTAACCGCAAAGCTGAAATCTGGCAATCTCAGGAGGAGAGGGCTGGACAAGTCCCTAGCCTGTCAAAGCAGAGCCTGCTGAACTCATCATCCACAATCACTGCTTTGCCAATGGCTCTGCTTCATCACTCCTCTACAGCTCTCTGCAGAGACACCAATATGGTCAAAACTCTAGATATACCAGTATTTGGGCTGATGTCACCATAATATTTTTGGAGTTCAGATACTCTTCCACACATCCTCATACTTCAGGAGTCCTGGTAGCTGAAAACATGCAGCCTCACAAAAGCAGTAGTGCTTGGAATTCCTATACTGCACAGCCATAAAAGCAGCCATATGACAATATGACAATTTCAATTGTAATACTGTCATCTTAGAGGAATATACCAATGTAGATGTCAATATGTATCTGAAGTCACCTAATGTTCAGAAACAAAAAAATAACAAAAAGATCAACTAGCAACAAGAGCTTATAAAATCCCTGACAATGACTTCATGACCTCATTGCAAGATCCAATAATTCTCACGTTATTTCTTGTTGCTGACTTTTTTTTCACTCTTTCTGTTTTTAATAACTTCTCTTCCACTTACCTGAAAACTAATATATTGTGATCAACTATGTCAACTATGTGGAACATAGTCTTTAAATAAAGTAATTTATATTTAAAAAAAACTGAAAATGACCCTATGGAAAGCCAAAACTGACTTAGCTCTATATATACTAGGTTCCCAGAAAACCTATTATGATCTTAAAGTAAATCTAGTGGAAGAGATTATGCCCAGCCTCATTTCAAAGATGCAGAGACTGGAGACTCTATGGTAGGCAGAGGCGTTGAGGTGTTGGGTGAGGTGCCAGAGTGGTGGTGCAGAGCATAAGGCATCTGCCTTGCTGGCGCTAGCCTAGGAGAGACTGTGGTTCTATCCCTCGGCATCCCATATGTTCCCCCAAGCCAGGAGCAATTTCTAAGCACATAGCCAGGAGTAACTCCTGAGTATCACCAGGTGTGCCCCCCTCCAAAAAAAGTTGGGTGAGACTTGTGGAGCGAAGTGCACAATGGTGAAGGAATTGGTGTTAGAATATTGTATGTCTTAAATTAACTGTTATTCACTATGATTCTATTAAAATTTTAATAATTGTTAATTTTTTATAAAGTTGGATTTCTCTAACTATGTACACTGTGTTCAAACTTTCATTTTATGTTCATCAGTCTTGTGAGCTGAAGGTCACATTATCTCTCTGAGCCTATTTTAACACAAGGAAAGTAGAGGAAACCATTGTAATATGATAGAGATGCTGACAATTATGGTGATGGTAATGATGGTGATAATAAGGATGATTATGTTCCCAGTCATGAGGGAAGTCCAGAACCCAATGTTCCTTCCTAATAGATACTTCTGAGTGCATTCAGACATGGGTTTAAATCCGGGCTACTGATGACTTAGTCACTTCATCTCTGAGAGCTTTCATTTTCTCAAACAGAGAAGATATGAAGTCCCATTGGATCGAGAGAGATAGCACTATGGGCAGGAAGCTTGCCTTGCATGCAGCCAACCCAGGTTCAATCCCAAGCACCCTATAGGAACCCACAAGTCCACCAGCAGTGATCTCAGAGTGCAGAGATAGGAGGAGACCCTGACACAGTTGCACATGGCCACGAAAGAAAAGAAAAGAGAAGAACAATAAATCCCATGACTCAAGGGATTGTTGTGGAGATTAAATACAATCTATTGCCAGGGAGATAGTACAGTGGGTAGGGTACCTGCCTTGCACACAGCTGACCCAGGTTTAACCCCTGAACATCACCAAGTATGACCTCACCTTCCACAAAAAATTCATGCAACATTGGACTGAACAGTTTCTGTGTCATGCACTTTCTCAAAAAAGGAGCATGGTCTTGGACCCGTGCAGCAGTACAGAAGGTAGAGCACTTGCTTTGTATGTGGCTAACCTGGATTTAATCCCTTGAACCCTATACGGTTCCCTGAGTGAACTCTTGTCCTAACTTACCCCTAACATTCCTGCCCAATCAGGTCCTCAGACATGCTTTCCAGTAGGACAGATCCCAGGTCCCCCATGTCACTTCACAACAGCCCTCAGCTTTACACTTCTACTAGCCCCTCTGAGGAACTTGCATAACCTAGAGAAATCTCCCTAGGTCACTCAGTTCCTCAGAAGTGTGGCTAGTTATATGATTTCACGACTGCTTAGAACTTTCCAGAACACCAAACCACTGCCTGATATTAGGAAGACAAACATGTCTTGGATGACAGGTGCCCTCATCAGTCCATACCCCATCATTTCCCTCTAATAAACAATTTCTGGGTCCTCACATTTTCTGAGTGAGAGTCAGCACTCCCAGAATCCTTGGGTCACAAGTGGCAGAAATTCACCTTCATCCACTTCCAGCCCCAAAGGGAATGTATTAGCCTCTAGTCAAGGCCCATGGGGTGATAATGAATTTAGGGCCCAGGGCATATCTTTCTGCTCAACTCTTCTTTCTCAGGCCAAGTTCTCAAGTACATATTCCCATCGGTCAGAGATAAACTATTTCTTCCAACTTCCCTAAGCATCTAAACATCATTCTTCTCACTTACAGAGTTTCCTTCTATTTCAGCTGTCAATCTTTCATGCCTCCCCTCAATAACTCACACCTTTGGGGTGCTAATCCCCCAACCTGTTATCTTGCGACACCTTGTGACTTCATTCCCATAGGTGGAAGTCTGTGTTGGAGAGCTGGCATTATTGTCATTGAAATAGCAGGATGCTGAAATTCTTATAAACGGATATGCCAGAGAGAGGGAGGCAAAAATGATTGCTACGTTTCTTTGCATAATACTCTGTGGGATGTGTTTTTTCCCCTAAGAATATTTTAGCATTAATTAAGATAAACAATGATATATGCTGAGAGACAATTGAATCTGTTCACAGTTAAAAACAGCCTTGTTGTGTAAAAATAGTACCCAAATTATAGCATATAAAGATGCAGGGAGGGAGGGAGAGAAATACTGTAAACCTATAACATGATTAAAATAGAAATGCAAAGTACCAACGAGGAGGTCTTGAACCCAATAGGAGGAAGAAAGAAAAGATGAGAGAGAAGCTGTGTCATCGGGGCTTAATTTATTCCCCTCCCTCTGGGCTCCTCCTCCCCCTGCTTCTCTTTGATAATAACCACCATTTATCATTGCATGGTTAACATATGTTTGCATTGAAGTTGGTGGTGTTAGTCCCATCCTAAAAAGGAGCGTGCTAGCTCCGGAAAGTTGAAACCAAGGTCACCCATTTTGAAAGGGCTGAAAGAGACTGAGAACCAGGTGAACCTACGTTCCAACTGTCTACCCTCTTTTCAGGGGCTCCGCTTTGGGGATGAAACTGAGGGGGGATGTCCTCTGTGTCATTCAACCAGCTTCTCTCTGCAGGGAAGCAGGAGAGTATAGGTGAGACATGCTAATGTAGAAAGTAGCTGTCATAAGTGTTAGGTCCCAACAGATGTGCCAATCATACTCCACACAGAGCTTGTGTGTCTGTTTAGACATGGAAGAAGGTAGGAAATGAAACACCTGTTTATCTGGGGAGAAAAAAAAACAGATGGAAGGAGGAGATGGAGGTAGGTAGGGACCATGTTCATTTTAGCTACTGAAATTGCTTTTCTCCAGCTGTCTAAATGGTCGGGATGACAAAAATAATATTTACCAGCTAACCAGAGATTCTTTGTCAACCAATGAGGATTTCTTGAAAGGGTGCTGAGGATTGGGGAAACCTTTCACGTCCATAATGTATTCATATATTGCTCAATGTGTTCCATCAAGAAGGCACATTTGGAGTCTCTGATTATAAATTAGTAGTGTATAGGGATCAGAGAAATGGGACAGTGGAGAGAGTACCTGCCTTGCATCTGGCCAACCCAGGTTGGCCTATCCTCATTATCATGTCTGCTTCCCTGAGATTCTTTAGGAGTCATCCCTGAGCACAGAGCTGGCATAAGTCCTGAGCACCACCAGGGATAGCCCCCAAGCCCAAACAAACAAAATCAATATATGTTACATACGTAGAGATGTAAGCACAGCTATGCAGATCTAAGCACGTAAAACATGTGCATGATACAAGGGTCCATGTGCTTGTTCAAGCAGTGAAATTAGAGAGAGAGGGAAAAGAGAAAGAGATGATTGCCACAACCTCTAACTACACAGACTCATGAAAAGAAACACAAGGATGTTTTGGTTATTGAGTTTCTGACTACTTAAGTAAATTGTTCAAATTGTTCTTACAAAGCTCCCAAATTTCCCTCTCCTTTAAGGAGTTGATCCCAATGCCTATATTTTTTCCCTTTCATTCTCTTCTATCTTTTCCTTCCCATTCCAATACAAGCACACACTGCACTTTCCGCTCCCCTTCCAACATTTAATTATGTTTCAGCTCTGATCTTCACCTCTTCACTTCCATGCTCCTCATTCTCCCTGTGTTAATTCTACTGAGGGGATGGATCCAATCAGTCTTTCTGTTCTTCTTCCTCTTACTGCTGAGCATGTCCTTCAACCTGGCAAAGGAGACCCAGGTACCCTGGGCACAGGACCATCAACCGCAGTCAGTAAGCTTGTTAAGAGTCCCAACTTGGCCAGCCAAGGACTGATGGCCAAGAACCCTGCAACTTCCCTGGTCAGCAATTCCTTCTTATCCAGCGCTTCCTAAGGTGCTGGAGGCTGATACCCACCTTAAAGAGAGCATATTTCAAGGAGAAAGTGATAGCAAAATCCAAGCAAGCTATGGTCATTATAAAGACATAAAAGAATTCTAGGGCCAAAGAAATAAATATCACAGCGGGTAAGGGTCTTGCCTTGCACACAACCAACGTAGGTTGAATCCCCAGCATTCAATATGGTCCCCTGAACTTGTGATCCCCGAGTATCATTACAGAACCAGGAGTAACCTCTGAGCACTGATACGTATGGCCCCAAAACTTTAAACAACAACAAGGACTTTTCTGGGGGAAGCCAAGGGTGACCCAGCACAAACTGGCATTGTTCCCTCCCCAGAAAAAAAAAGGAAAAGCAGAGGATGGGAGATGGCAAGGAGAGGCTCTTGCTTTGCAGGGAGTTGGCCCCAATTCCCTCCCCAGCACAACAGATGGTTGAGGATCACTGGGAGATACCAGGAAAGTCAGCTCTGAGCACCACCTGGTGAAAAGCAAAGTAAAACATATGCACACTTGATGATGGAGATCCAAAAATGTTGGCTTTGATAAGTGAAATTTTGCAGCCAGAGCTATATGTGTACCACCTAGGAAGTACTAAAAGTGAATTAACTGGGATCCAAGGTGGACAGTAAATTAGGGGTATCTCCAGGGGGCAAGTGGCACCAGGATAGCCCAATGCAATAAGCAAGCATCAGAATGGTTGAATAAGGAGGTGGCCAAGAGGAGACAAAGGACAAAAGAACATATTCTTTTTGGAGAAGGATCGGACATGCTTAGGCCAGCTTGGCTCTGGAGAGGACCACCACCACCCTGCCCACCTGAGCACAATGATCATTGGGCTCCGGGCAGGCAGATGGAAGATACACCAGGAAGCAAAAGGCAATTGTCTCCATTGACTGCTCATTAAGCAGTGCTCAACCCTACCAGAAGGCCCAAGACCTCAACATTTGACTATATGAGAAGGTGAAATTGGGGTACTTTTGATGCGCAAAGGAATTTCAGGTCAGCAAAAATATAAACAGAGGCCCCAACGAAAATTTTAAACTACACTCAAGCAATGCTATAGACAGGCCCTCCTGAGGGGAATTAGGGCTAGAGGGGGGTGCATTAGAGGCCGAAAACTCTCCACAGGAGAGGGAGATCGGAGAAAAGGAAAGGCGTCACTAGTGGGATCTCTCTAGGGTTTCACCATCTGCTTCGGCTCTTCTCTGCACCTCCAATCAGATGGAGAAGCTTGCTTGTCTGGACTTTCCTCTATTCCTCCAGTCAGATGGAGGAGGCTGCTTGCCCCAAATCTTCTCTGCCTTTCGAATCATATGGAGAGGGCTGATTGCCTCAATTCTTCTCTGCCTCTCCAATCAGATGGAGGAGACTGCTTGTTCTGTCTCTTTCTCCTCTGCTCCTCCAATCAGATAGAGGAGGCTGTTTGCCTTTCCATTTTAAGCTGTTTTCAACTAGGTGCCAACTGTGCACTCACACGTGTAAGTGTGAAGGCCCCACAGTCCCGCTTCTCAGAAGGCAGCTACTGACACCATGATGGAAACCGCATAATGAGGTTTTTAAATAGACTCGGAACTGGTTCTCCAGGTAGCACTCATCAAAACCACACAGGCCTGACTTGATAGGGTCAGAGTCCTGCTTTATTAACAGGGCAGAAAATGACAGACTTTACAAATAAGGGGGTGAGGTAATGGGGTGACACTCAGGTGCCACTCCCACCTCTATGCTCCAGAGTTGCTCTGACCTGTGCTGGGGAAACCCTGCAGTGTTGGGGATTGAACCCCAGTCTCCATCAAGCAAAACCTGAGCTCAGCCCAGCAGGATTATTCTTACTTAACAAGGGGCCCAATTCTCCCAGCTCAGGGAGACCCAGGAGTTCCACTGCTAAGTTCCTTTCCAAAGAAGACAAAATGAGGACTAAGTGAAATGAATCTAATGGAGAAAGACAAACACCTTGACATCATAGTTTCCCAGTCAGGTGAAATGTAGCAAAACAAAGGAGAACAGACTTAGGATGCTGGTGAGCAGAGGGAACTAGGTGAGGGTGGGAAGTCAGTGAAAGGGGGTCAATGGCATCATGGTGAATGGAAACTCCCTCTTGATGGTACAATTCTAGCACCAACTAAGCTTTGGCAAGCACAGATGCCGAAGGCTAGAGCAGTCTGTTGAGGGTGGGAGAGAATATAAAGACTAAGGCATTTAGTCTTATTGCACACAGCTAATCCCTTCTATCCCTGGCTTTATATATGGTTCCTTAAACACTGAAGTGATCCCAGAGCACAGATACAGTATTGACACCAAGAGTGGTTCCTAAACACAGGAGGCCAAAAGATAATCCTGAGTATCGCTCTGTGTAGACCTCAAACAACAACCAGCACAATAAAAGTCAGCCTAAAATGTATGAAAGATCATAATACTTACCTGGCAGGGGAGATGCCATGAAAGATCATAAACCAATGTTACCTCGATTAAAAGAAACATAAGAAACAAATAAACCCACTTCAGTAGAGGTTGAAAGGCTGTCCAGTGGGTGCCTGCACAAACCAGCCTAGCATTCATGTTCAGCCCCAGCTGAAAGGGAAAAAAATACTCAACATCAGGAGAGGTGAGGTGACTGGGCCAGAATCACACAGCTCTAAGACCTGGATGCTAATTTCAACTTCAGGTTTGCTGGGTTTTCTCAAAGTCCAGGATCTCTGGCAGTAGAGGGGACTTGAGGCTCAAGGCACAGAGTCCAACAGAATCCTGGTCTTGCACAGGTGACCACAGGGGCTAGAGGAGCTTTAGCCCCCCACTTATTGGGCATTTTGTTTTTGGGCAGAGGCTGTGTTCCACGGGATGCAACTGCGCTTCCCAGGGATCACGGCCCCTGCTGCTCACGACTTGAGTTATGTGTTATAGCTCTCAAGGGACGCATTTATCTTGGTTTTACTCACTTCCGGAGCACCAGTTTTGCCCACTTAGTGCTTTTAGCTCAATCTATCATTATCACAATCCCTGTTCTCTTAGTGCACACAGTTTAGCCCTTTCTGCTTTCATTTGTCTCCTGGTATTCTGGGGGATGAAAGGAAAGGCAAAGAGCTCTACTGTGAGGCAGAGACAGGGGTCTGCATGCCCACGCTGAGCAAATACTGCTCCTTTTCTGCAGCTGATAGGATGGTGAGGGGCAGAAATGAGCATGTCTTGCACAGAGCTCAAAGCTCAGGTTTTCCTGAATGCCTGGAGTGTCTGGTACTTTTACACTCAAGTCTACATCTTGCTCTAAATCTGTGTGCTTTGTCTCCTCCACTTTCCAGATGACAGAGTTGAGGTTCAGAATCCTTGAAGGAACTTGCCAGTGACCAGTTGCCTGAGCTAAGAAAACTCAAACCGGAAACTGTTCCTATTCCACATACTGAGCCCTTAACACCACCCCAGCACACACATCTATCATTGGTAAATAGCCTGAATCACTTCTGGCTCATCCGTATCTAGTCCAACTTTTTCCAGTTCCTCTATTGTCTGTGGGAGTACTTCCGGTTCCACTGTCTCATGGGGTTCTTCCAGTTCCTCCATTTTAAGAATTTGATCTTTCTTTTTAAAATTTTTTATTTATATACTCTAATACTTTATTTAATACAGTAGATGGACTGTAGTGATAGTCCAGTAGATAGAATTCTTGCTTTGTGTGCAGCCAGATTCAATCCTCAGTGTTCAGGGTTCCCTGAATCCCACAGGAGTAATCTTGGAATATAGGGTCAGGAGTAAGGTCTTAGTGTGGCCCCAAAACAAACCATTCAGTGTAACCCCAAAATTAAAAATAAATTATATA
>PVKC010052781.1:0-10226 GCA_004027635.1 Crocidura indochinensis
TGTGGCCCAAAAATCAATAAGTAAGTAAGTAAGTAGATAAATAAATAAACTGATTTAAAAAATAAATAAATTCCCGTCGAGCTGCTACACCAAGGAAATCCCGGTAAGATGGCACCCGACCCACGTGGGGCCACTCGAACTGGGCGATCGGACACACAGAGACCTTAAAAACACCGGCAGCCGGGCGCTCAGCCTTTCCCCGCCTCTTCCCCGCTGAGTTGCTACACCGAGGAAACCCGGTAAGATGGCATCCGACCCACGTGGGGCCACTCGAACCGGGCGATTGGGCATACAGAGACTTTGCGCTCAGCATTTCTCCGCCTCTTTTCCGCAGAGCCACTAAGACCAAGGCGTCTCCGGGAACCAGCCTCTCCCTCTTTTACATCGAGCCAGCCACCAAGACCAAAGTGACGCTAAGACCAAGCCGTCTCTGGGGACCAGCCTCCTTGGACACACAGAGACCTTAAAAAAAACAACAGCCATGCGCTCTGCCTTTCCTCTGCCTATGGGTGACTGTCCTTCCACTGTAACCTTACCTTACCCTCTTTCTTTGTATCTTTGTTCTCATAATTAAAAATAAAAAAATTAAAAAAAAATAAATACATTACTCCTGTCAGGTTAGGGCCCATATGGGATGCTGGGGATTAAATCCAGGTTGGCCATGTGCAAGGCAAATGCCCTACCCACTGTGTTATCACTTTGGCCCCTTATATCCAAGTTCTTAAGGGCAGGCTTCAGAAGTGACCACAGTTTCTCCAGTGACCAGTTATTGAAGTATACAGCAGCCACTTTTCAGCAATTCTGTCTCTGCCTTCGGTGCTTTGAAGCCAAGTATTTCAGCTCCTGCATCTTTCTCCAGTGCCTGTGCAAAATCTGGCAGGTCACAGTCAAGTGCAGCTTCCCTTAGCATCATACTATGCTTTTTTAAATTTATAGTTTATATACATATTTTCAAGAATCACAGACATCTAAGAGCATTGGTCCTAATAAAACGTTCCAGTAAACCTTCCTATTATACTTAGGTCTCCTATTTCAGTACTGTCTATTATAATTTTCTGCAAACTGAATTAGTCTATTGCATTTGCATGGCCCATCACTTAACTATGAGCCATGCTAGACTAGTAGGGACCTGAAACAAGAATATGCACCAAGAAAGTTAGCCTCCAAATTTTACAGGTCAGTTCTAAAAGATTTGGTTTCTTAAATGTCTGTAAGAAAATCTACTTTCATGTATAAATTGGTCTGAAGAGTTACTGTCCAATAAATCCTGTCTACTCAAGTATATCAGGCATTGCAAACTTAGTTTAAGCATTTACAGAGAAAAGACTGTTTACTAAAATCTTGGTTTGGGATTAGATATTAAATAATCAAGAACTAGGGAGGTCACTCAGTGGTAAAAAAAAAAATATTGTTGTCTATGTTAGGCCAACCCAGGAGACAGTAGTTTGAATCCCAGCATTTCATGTGGTCCCCTCAGCCTACCAGGAATGATTTCTGAGCACACAGCCAGGAGTAATGCCGAGCACAACCAGGTGTGGGCCCAAAAACAAACAAACAAATAAAATTGTCCTATGCCTTGTTCCTGAGAGATAGCCCCTAGACCTTTGGGATAGTCTACCTACCTTGAATATCTTTATATACCTAGATTTGGGGCAGTGCCAGACAGTCTATACTAATAATGTGATTTATAGTGTGTGGCATTGGATCACTTTGGCTCAAATGATCTCAGGAGGGCTTGTTGCTGAATAACTAAAGTCAGCCATCTGAGCAGTAAACTAGAACTATAGTCCCAGTAGAACTAGGACTACTTATCCATGCTTCCCTAGGTCAGGAAGGTTTAGATGTGCTTCCCTTCTTGTCAATACCTCATAAATGTCTCTACACATCATCTCCACACATGGGAGAATTAGATGCTGTGCCTACACTTCCACCAGGAGAGATCAAGTAAACTAAAAATATTCCCAAGGTCTCTCTTGGGTATGCCCATCCAGTGTTTTTTTCTTTTATATACATAACACTTTGATTTACCGAGTTGTTCATAATACAGTTGTCTCAGGCATTAAATATTCCAACACCAATCCCACCACCAGTATGACCTTCTCTCCACCCACCCACCATCCCAGTCTGCCCCCTTATAGGCACAAATTTATCTTATATTGTTTGTTACAATACAAAGGTAAATGGAATTATTAAACTTAGATCAGTAAGAGTCCACTTGTGATAACTGTTACATCTCACATTAGGCAATACTAAAATCATTGTCTAAGGATCTACTGTGCTGGTTAGATATACACAATTGGTTAGTTGAGTCTTCTGTTGTTGTTTAAGCTCACTGAACTTGATGGTCTTATATGCAACATTCCCATCAGATTTTCTGTGATATTACTGTCCTCACAGTACTATGAAATTGGAAGTGTTATGCTGCCACAGATAAAGCTACGAGGTCTGGGAGTTATAAAACTGGAATGATTTAGTGGCTTAGCAGTTTGATAAGGTTCAGTTGTGAAGCTGGACCATTTCTTTGCCAGAGGATGTTGAGTATGGCTATTGATTTCAGGATTCTACCTTCAGGCAAAAGGGGGAATCTGCCCACCCCCATACCAGGAAGGCCCAAAGATGATATCTTAGACATGTCTACCTGGGAAGATTCAGAGCATCATGTTTTTTGGAGATTAGATGTGGAGTGAGCCTTTTTCTGTGGGCAAGATGGTAGGTCTGGGCAAAAGCTGCTGACTTTTTAATGGCAGTAGAACATTCTAAACTATGAGAACACCCCAGAGTTTTCAGTCTGCAAACTAGTCCCACCTAAGAAGATTCAGCTACCCCTCATTCTTTATGATATTAGCTGTGGAGTTGGTCTGTTTTATGTCAAAGAGTGTTAGATATAACTGCAGACTGCTATGCTTTCACAAGAGTGGGGACTCTACCTGCCCCCATTTGAGAGGCTCCCAGGGTTGTCAGACTAGATGACTTGGACAGATTCAGTGGCATCATATTCTTTTGGAGATCAGTTATAAAATTGGGCCATATCTCTGCCAACAAGATGGCAGGTGTATGCCAATTCTATCTTTGCCTTTGCTGATTTAAGCTTTTTGTTTTTACTTTATTACCTTTGTAATAAACCATAATCTCTTTTAAAAATTAATATCTTTATTAATTTGTTTACCTTGATTACATAATCTTGAGTAGACCAGTTTTGCTGAGTCTGGATTCTTTTCACAAGTCATTAAACAAGTCTCTAAGTGTGGTCGTAGGGACCCTCAAATCCATCTGTCCATTAAAGTGTAAATCTCAATCCAAAGGAGAGAAATGAAATAGAAACTCTTCACCTGTGTGCTCTATCCCAGGACAAAAACTATTCTTTATACTTCTTTATTCTATTGACTTTCTAGCAGACTTGCTTTTTCCTATCTCTTGCTAGTTAATAATTCTTCCCATTAATAATTTTCCCACTAAACTTTTCCTGTTCAAATTACTTCAATTACTATGTTAATTATTTCTATCTAAGCAAAAGTAATATGAGCTATTTCTGAGTTAGAAAAAAAGGGAGGCAAATGTATTATTACTCAGACAATTTATAGGAAGGAAGGAAGGAAGGAAGGAAGGAAGGAAGGAGGGAAGGAAGGAAGGAAGGAAGGAAGGAAGGAAGGAAGGAAGGAAGGAAGGGAGGGAGGAAGGGAGGGAGGGAGGGAGGAAAGAAGGGAGGAAGAAAGGAAGGGAGGGAGGAAGGAAGGGAGGAAGAAAGGAAGGGAGGGAGGAAGGAAGGCAGGAAGGAAGGACAGAAGGAAGGATGGAGGGAAGGAAGGAATGAAGAAGGAGGGAGGGAGGTTGGAAGGAAGGGAGAGTGAGGGGGAAGGAAGAAGGGAAGGGAGGGAGGAGGGAGGAAAAGAGGAAGAAGAGAAGAAGGAAGGAAGGATAGAAGGAAGGAAAGAAGGAAGGAAAGAAGAAGGGAGGGAAGGAGGGAAGAAAGGAGGGAGGATCGGAGAGAGGTAGGGAGGTAAAAATGGAGGGAGGGAGATATTGAAGAAGGAAGGAAAAGGAACTACAAGGACTAAGGAGTTTGCTTTGCATGTCTTGAATCATGGTTTGATCCCCAGAACCATATGGCATACATCCTTAGGACAGCCCTGAAAGCCCAGAAAACCCAAGCATCATCACATCCTAAGGTGCTTTCTTTGAGCCACAGCCAGGTTGGCCAGTAATCACCATGAGAGACCCTATGAATTTTTAGAATTCCCTTTGCAAAAAAATAAAGAGAAGAAAAGGGGGAAAAACTATCTTTGATCCCTATTGTTTAAACCCTACTGGAGTCTATTTGTTATAATCATTTAACCTCTAACCTGAACCTAATTTACTTAAACCCTGTTCACTAAGAGTACTTAAGAAAGGAAGGATTTTTATGTGTGCAGATATGGGTATATACTTGTGTGCATTTAACAGAAATGTCACTCTGTTCTTTGGAAGTACTTCCAAGTTATTGCTGAAACTCACAAACTGTTCTTTTATTAAAAATTCATCTAAATAATTTGCTAATTGACAACTAACTCTATTAAGTCCCCCTTAATTTTACTGAAAGGAAGAGGTTGGAACAAATAAATTAACTTATAAATGTGGTAGATATTAGTCACCATAATCTAATCACGTTCTTTTTTGTTTTGGTTTGGTTTTGGTTTTGGTTTTTGGGTCACACCCAGCAGTACTCAGGGGTGACTCCTGGCTCTAAGCTCAGAAATTGCTCCTGGCAAGTTCAGTGACCATAGGGATGCCAGAATTTGAACCACCATCCTTCTGTATGCAAGGAGAATGCCCTATTTCCATGCTATCTTCTAGCCTTAATCATATTCTTGTGTAGCATAAAAAGATTTAATCAAGACTTTGCTACCAAATGCCTGTATCAGTGGTTCTGAAAAAGTGAATTCCCAAATCTACAACTGAATTACCTGTTAACTTGTTAAAAATGCAAATTTCAGACCCCAGGTCTACAGAACCAGATTCTGGGAGGAGTTCAGCAGCTGTGTTTTACCAACAGGACTTGTGTTCTCAAGTTTAAGAATCATTGTCCCACTTTATGCTGGTAAATATTTCCGCTAGATTTGTGTTAAATCTGGGAGTTTCCAAATAAGGAAACATTCATTTGACCAGATCTTTACTCTTTGTGTAGTTTACTAGCACATAGCAATTATTTTCACAGTATCCTATAACAATACACAGCTTCTGTGGGTCAGCTAACCAGATCTGACTTAATTCTTTATTTCAGACTTTCATGATGTTATTGAAGGCAACAGATTCATCAGAGGCCCAAGACAAGATATATTTCCCAATGCACACTGGGGACCCTGATGTGGCTCCCACAACAACGCTCCCACATGGCTAACATGTATGAGGCCCAGGGTTAAATTCTCAAATGACCCCCAAAGCACTTTCAGGTGCTGGTAGTCCTAGTATGTGGCCCCAGTTAAAATATTTTACATTGTCGACTACATATGCTATTTTCAGTCTGTCAGCAGTCACATGATTCTTGCCAATCTGGCCACTTGTCTCTTCAAAATTAGCAGGGAGACAAATCTTTGCCAACAAAGATACATCCATCATTTTAGCTATATTGTCTTGGTTTGAAGCAAGCAAGTTCCGTGTCCATTTAGGAAGAAGAAATTAATTATATAAAGGCAAAAAAAGCTAGGTTCAAGGGGCCATCAGACTCAATGCTTCATTTTTATTGTTTTACATACTATTATTTTATTTCATGTCTTGTTTTATTGAAGCTTAAGGTAATTGGATAATTAGTGTTCTGAAGAATATTTTACTAGAAAATCTTTCTGCAAAGCTGAGTCAAGTCAATCAGCCAAACCAGACTCTGGTTATTTTCTGCCAGAAAAAAAAAATCTAATGTCATTTTTGAATTCAATTCAATGTGCTAATATGAAATTTTAAGAAATAATATGAAAAAGTTTAAAAAATACATTTTGAGAGGCCGGAGAGATAGCATGGAGGTAGGGCATTTGCCTTGCATGCAGAAGGATGGTGGTTCGAATCCTGGCCTCCCATATGGTCCCCCGAGCCTGCCAGGAGTTATTTCTGAGCATAGAGCCAGGAGTGACCTCTGAGCGCTGCTGGGTGTGACCCAAAAACAACAACAACAAAACAAATAAAAAAAAACATTTTGTAGTACAGCTTAATTATATAAAAGAGAATTAAAAGAAGTCAGGTCAAGATGAAACTGATAAATATATCAGACATAATAGGATTAATAGAACTTAAGTTATCAAACCAAGATGACCATGGTGGTCTTCATTATTTTATAATCATCTAATGTGCTGTGTGACTAAAATGGTCAATTATCATTAATTTGATGGAAATTACTGAAGGCAAATTAGTTTTTAAATGTGAGTATATGGTATTGAATTCTGATGGACAGTTTTAGAGAATAATGTAGCTCCATTAATTCCATTAGATATTTTAATTAAATTCCCTCTGTGTTTAATAAAAAAGAGAAATATATACTACCTAAACAAAATGGTCCAGTAACTAGCATATAATTTTATTTTTTTGTGACTAGGAATTGGAAAATCTTATTATAAGCTGAAATAGGATGAGTATTGACTCTAATTATAATGCACATTTAATAATATTTTTGAAAAATAGGTTTGAGCTATTTTATTAAACAATGTACTTCAAATTTTGAAGCACATTTATATAAAATATATACTGTATTCCTATTTAATAATAGCCTCTTTTGTTCACATTTTAAGTGTTTATCTGTTTATTTTAAATCTTTCAAAAATTGAAGGAATGATAAACTAAGTACAAATATTTATTTTAATCCATCTATTGTATCTATTTACAGGTATTTTAAGTTTAAAGTGTATGAAGTCCAAGATTCTAGCAGGAAGACATTACCCAAGCCTGATGTCTAACACACTATCTTATGGGATAATTTTTCTCAATGGTTTCTCATGATTTCTTATGATTGGATTCACCCTAATTATTTTGGGAAGGAATAATAAAGTGTTATGAGGTACTTCCTAGAATAGTACTTCAAGAGCACATGGAATCAATTTGCTCCAACATTATTGATGCTAAGTTTGATTATGTGGCTAAGGTAGTGATAACAGTTGTTTTTTTGTTTTGTTTTGTTTGGTTTGGTTTGGTTTGGTTTGGTTTGGTTTTTTGGGCCACACCTGGTGACGCTCAGGGGTTACTCCTGGCTATTCGCTCAGAAGTCGCTCCTGGCAGGCACGGGAAACCATATGGGGAACCGGGAGATCGAACCGCGGTCCGTCCTAGGTTAGCGCAGGCAAGGCAGGCACCTTGCCTCCAGCGCCACCGCCCAGCCCCCGATAACAGTTGTTTTTATTACAGAAGAACTTTTCCTTGTGTAATTAGTAATAAGCACTTATCCCCAACTAAACTTTAGTCAATGGTTTTATCATCCTTCAATTATCTTATGTGAATACATACACACGTTGGTGGTTACTGAATGTTGGTTTTCTGGTTTATCTAAAAAGTTGAGCAGATCCTGAAGCCATTGCCAATTCATTTAAGAGAATGACTCTCAGGCACAGGCACTGTTTGCTGGTGATGAGAATTTAAACAGATACAGTTGTTATGGAAAGGAGTATGAGATTCCTCAAAAACTTTAAAATACCATGTGATCTAACAACTCCACTGCTAGATAATGTTCCAAATTAAACCAAATACTAACAGAAAACTACCTGGCCTCTATGTTCACTGCTGCCTTGCTTACAAGAGTCATAATATGGAAATAACTATGTCTGTGGATAGGTGAACAGATAAAGAAAATATTATCTATAGACATAGGAACTAGTAGTTGATCATAGAAAAAGGGAAATATTGTAATTTGCAATAACACAGATGGATTTTGAGAATATTACATGATGTAAAATAAATCACTATATCAAATTAAAAAGAGAATTGCCATATGTTTCCATTTATATGTGGAATCTATAAAAAGAAAATCCAAGGTCATGAACAGAAATAGACTTTTGGTTTCCAGAGGTTGGAATGAAGGGTGAAGGATGGGTGAAATGAACAAAGGAAGACAAAAGGTACAATCTTCTGTTATAAAAGAAATAAAACCTGAAATGTAATGTCTGGTAATTATAGTAAACTGTACTATATTGCATGTTTGAATGTTGCCAAGAGACTGCTGGTTATGTCCCCCAAATATACAAAAAGTTAGAACAGGCTTGTATTAAAATTTTAGACATGATTAAAACATTATTTAAAGTGTATGGAATTTTTTTAAGTTAGAGGTCTTTTGATAGAGTTGAGACTATATACACAATTGGTTCACATCACTTAAAAGTCCCTGGTTATGAACAGTTGGATCCAGAGGCTCAGAGAATAAATAATTTTCTCAGTATCTATAATAGATAATTTTATTAGTATCTAATCTCTTATCATACAAGTTTTTTATTGTATTTTTTTCTTGAACCTTACCTGGTAGTAGTCATTGGAAGACGAGGATTATACTTTCCTAATTTTAACTGCAACAGGAAAAGACTATTCTACAGAAATGATAGCAACAAAAGTTTTAGTTTGAGACTTCTTGATTCTGATTGGTTTAACATAGTCATGTTAAACCAATGGTTCTAGCCAGAGAGATAATATTCAGATTGCTGTTATCTACCCAATTCTGGAACAAAAGTTAGTGTCATATACAACAAATAAATGGACTGAGAAGTGTTCCCTAAGGAAAATGAAGGGGCTATTACTGAAGAGAAGAGACAAGATATAGTGGGTAGGAGGCAAAAACAACAGATGTCTTCTGTAATCCCCTATTCAATAAAGATGTTTAGACTTCTTATAAACCATCTGAAAGACTATGACTGGGGAATAAACAATGAAACCAGGGACCTACTCACTTTTTACATGAAAATTAATTCCAGATGATATAAACATTTTTGTGTAAAAATAAAACCACAAAAGGTCAGAAATCATGAGTGAATAATTGTAAGTGCTGAAAGTATAGATATCCTCCTTAAGCAAGATACAAAATCATACAAGATAATAAAATTTGACCACATAATACCTTAAAAGCTTTTGTCCATAAAAGTACATTCTGAATGAGATAAGAAAGATCTACAGTGAAGACATAATAGTTATGAAAATCTATATACCAAGTAATGTAATAACAACCATCAAACAGCATAAATTATGAAGGATGCTAGAATAGACAAAAACACATTAGCAGGAGTCTTTAATTCCCCACATTCAGTCCAAGAAGCAAACAATGATAGGTAATTAATGATAGATATGGCCTTATATATAATTATTAGTAAGAAAATTATAATAAAATCTTAACTCAGTGCTCTGAAATATTCAGTATGTAGAATGCAACACCCCTGACCCTTCTCTCTAAGGGGCCAAGAAACGACAAAATATTAGGCCATAGAAACTTGTTCTCAGAGCAAAGTACAGTAATACCCATCTTAATAAGAAAATCAAAAATCGAAATTTTTCTTCTCCCATGACTAGGCTTTAGATGATGATAATCTTTAGATGATGACTATGCCCTCACTTGAAATACTCTTTATACTTACAATGCAAGTCCCCTGCAGTATTCCATTCAATCCTCCCATCATTACAGCTCCAGTTTTTTGAGCTCAGAAAGGAAATTTTAAGTACAAATGACAGACCAAATAAATAGGCCAATTAAGTGAAAGCTGAAGATATAGAGCACTGTCTACTGGCATCACAACCAGAGTTCCTTTGAGCAGTCACTTCTGTGGATCCAGGGGCAAATGCCAATCTTAAACCTAATCCTTAGGAATTAGACTGAATAAGGATCACCTTGTTCTAAGCTATTCTTTGCATTAGGAACCAAATTCACACAAGAAAACTACAAGCATGCTTTCAACTTCCTTAGAAACAAACAAAAAGACACCAGAGAGATGGCATGGAGGTAGGGAGTTTGCCTTACATGCAGAAGGACAGTGATTTGAATCCTGGCATCCCATATGGTCCCCCGAGCCTGCCAGTAGCGGTTTCTGAGTGTAGAGTCAGGAGTAGCCCCTGATCTCTGCTAGGTGTGACCCAAAAACAAAAAAAATAAAAGGAAGGAAGGCAGGAAGGCAGGAAGGAAGGCAGGAAGGAAGGAGAAAGAAAGAAAGAAAGAGAGAGAGAGAAAGAAAGAGAGAGAAAGAAAGAAAGAAAGAAAGAAAGAAAGAAAGAAAGAAAGAAAGAAAGAAAGAAAGAAAGAAAGA
>PVKC010052782.1:0-10223 GCA_004027635.1 Crocidura indochinensis
CCCATTCTTCTGAGGCCTGTGCCAGGTCATTGTATCAATGCTCAGGGTGTAAGGTCCCATTGCACTGAGATTTATGTGTTCCTACCTCTATTAGATAAGAACTGATCTGTATGTATAGTATTTTCCCATTTTAATGTGTCTATGCAAAGATCAATGCCACATAGTGTTGTCAGTTCATATGGAGGCCATAGGAAGAAGACCAACAGTCCCCATGACATAGTTCACTCATAAGCACTAAACTGAGGGACACTTCCACCAACACTTCTTATTAAACAGTTCACAAAGAAAAGACAAGATAAAAGTGGATAGAAACGTCACGGTAGAAGATATAGAGAGAGTTATAGCTGTTTTAGAAAATACAAATAAAGTATTCAAAAGACATATTTGTCCATTTTATGTCCTTTGAAATAGTTTTGCAATTGTTAGATCCACTGTACGACTTTGGTCTGTGATTAGAACCATCTGGTACTGAAGTTAATAAGGGTAAATGTGGGGTCCTGATGTTTGGGAGGAGTATATGCCCCTGCGCGGTTTGGGACATGTAGACTGTATGAAATTGCCAGTGACTGCCTGAGTACATCTGAGCAGCTATCTGCCACCCCCAGTTAAGCTTCTACAAGTGTAAAAAGGCCTCTGGCACATACGGAGGTCTGAGAAAACCCTTGCTGGCCTAGACTCGCTCCCAGGAAGGAAGGAGCTAGCATGGAAGTGGGGAAAGCCGCGGGTGCCCCATAAGCTCCTCCCAGGAACCCACCTGGAGCTCTGGAATAAAGAGGAAGAGGAGGGCAGGGGGACCCAGTCCCTGCCCCCCGACCCTGAACCGGACTAAGAGGCCCCTGGCACATACGGAGGTCTGCCAGAGGCCAATTGACTTTGTTTAATAATTTTTATGTTATTGAAACTTTTAATAAAAGATTACTATTACTGGTTTGCATTTGTTACATTTATTATAAGTATATAAGTCTTTCTTTGACATCTCTATTTTGTTCCATTCTTCTATTCTAGTCTACCACCAATGTCAGACTATCTAAATTATTAAAGCTTTATAATAAGTTAATTTTATTTTTATATTGATTTCATAGTTATTAATCCAACCTTTAATTTTAGAATGCTTCACAGTCCAGGTATTTTTCTCTTCTGTATCTAAGTTCTTGAATTCAGTCTGGTTACTGACACACCACCTATTTGCCAATTACTTTGAATTTTTGTCTGCTTTCCACCTGTAGTTAACTTAACCTTGTCTGCTAATCATTTTAAATTTGTCATTCTGTCCAAGTTAAAAATCACAATCTTTGTCCCTACACTTCACATTTCTTTCCATTTATGTCTTCCCCTTCTTGTTTAAAAGCAGGTCACTCCAGCTTTCTGGTTGCTTAGGCTAGAAATCTTGAAATTAGTTTCTCTATCTGATTCATTAAAACATTCCATTGGCTATTTTCAAGTACGTCTAGATTCTTCTTCAGTTATCATTATCTTCATTGTTTCACTTTAGGCTGGCTATCATCTTTCCAAAATAACTGCGGATTAGCCACTTAAATGAGTAACCTGTTTCTAGCCTTCAACTTATTCTACTGTAAATAGATAATTTTATTTTTTTTTACCATGAAAACATTTTAAATAAAATCAATATTGTTTAAGGTTATTTTTATTTAGGAAGAATTGATTTGCGAGACTGCAAATATTTGTATGTTTATATTTCTATTGCATAATCTGGTACTTGTCTTTTCTCTTTTGACTTACTTTTTTTTTTTTTTTGGTTTTTGGTTTTTGGTTTTTGGGTCACACCCGGCAGTGCTCAGGGGTTACTCCTGGCTCCATGCTCAGGGGTTACTCCTGGCAGGCACGGGGGACCATATGGGGCACCGGGATTCGAGCCCGTGACCTTTTGCATGAAAGGCAAACGCCTTACCTCCATGCTATCTCCCGGGCCCCTGATTTACTTTTCTTAGCATAGAACGTTTTAGTTTTTTCTCTTCTTATTAAATCACTGTGAATTTTAAAATTACAAAGTTATTCAAGATTGAGTTTCAGTAGTGCACGAATTCCTTCACCATAAATGCTTCCCTCTTGTTCCCTATGTTATGCCTACTTTCAGCTTTCTGTCTCCTTCACAACCTTAAGTTAAAGGCAAGAGTTTAGATTTTCTTAAAGTTTTGTATGTGTTATAGCTTCATTGTTCACTCATGAGGACTTGGGTTACTTCTAGACCTTAACTATTGGTTATATTGTTGCTATGGAAATAGTGTATGTGTGTATAAATATAAAGATATATCCATACATAAGTATATATATATATATATCTTTTGAATTAATGTTTTATATGTTCTTAGAATGGACAACTAATATTGTTTTTGTGTCTATGTTCATGGTAGTTCTGTTTTTATATTTTAATTTTTTAAGATGTCTCTCAATATTTTGTTTGCCTTTGGGCCACCCCTGAAATGTTTAGGGATTACTCCTATTTCTGTACTTAGGAATTACTTATGCCAGTGCTTAGGTCACTGTATGGGTTACCGGGGATTGAACCCTGGTTGACCACATGCAAGGAAAGAATACTACCTGCTGTATTATCTATCTTGGCACCTATATATTATTTTTTATATCAGATGAACCATTTTACATTCCCACCAACAATGAATTCCCATCAAGTCCCTTTTTCTTCACAGTCCTGCCAGCACTTATTTCTGGATCCTTTTTTAAATATGCCATTTTTATTCGTTGGTGAAGTGTTATTTTAGAAAACCTCCTTGTTATTTTAATTTGTGTTTGCCCAATAATAATCGACAATGATCAGTTCTTCTCATGTGGCTTTTGGCTTTTTAACTTTAAATTATCCCTTAGTTTTTTGTTTGAATATTTCCATTATAATTTAATACATATAATAAAACAGCAGTATTTACAGTGACCTATATTTTTAATGATAACTCATATGGTAGAATTTATTAACTCTCTCACTTAGGTTCCATTCTTTACTCTGCTATACCTTTCTAGTCTTCTGGATGCTCCTTGTATATACCAAGTATAACTCTTTCTGCCTTGAATACTAGCTGATTATGTACATTACCATGTTATTTAAAATTGATTATGTATTATCTCATTAAAGCCTGTTCTTATCAGTCTGTTTCAGATGACAAGCTTATATTTATCCCTATCATAGCCAGTGACATTATTGAGTTCTTCTTTCCATAACCATGTATGGTAATATGGAACTTGATTATTGGTAACTTTCATTTTTTTCCCTTCCCAATGGTAAAATGAGAGTACTTATGAGGCATTCATGTTTCTGTATTACACTGGTTACCAGTGTATTGTAAATACTGAGAACTGTTTTTGGTACACAATAAATATCAAATGGATTAATTCTAGATATAGCCTTCTCTAAGTACACTGTTAGGTGGTGAAGTTATTCCATAGTGCCGACTTCTTTCAACCCTATTTAAAGACGGTAGCTACTTTCCAGTCAAATCTGTCTGCATTATCATTTTGTCTAGGTGACAAAGGTGACACTTGCTTCGACTGTATTGGAACTGCTATTCCGGGTCCTCCCGGTCAGCCTGGTTCACCAGGCCTTCCAGGTCCTCCAGGTAAACTTTTGAGCCACAGGGACACCTTTTAAAATATGTAAAAGCTAGAAATTAGTGAGCTTATAATTTTATAATATTATAATGATTATATATAAATAAATAGGAAGTTCTATGTGCTGTAGAATAAACTAGGCTGTTTTTCTAATAGTGAAGCTACTAATGTTTCCTATTAAAATATGTTGGCATATTCCAGGAAAAATAGCTTACTTATTTTATATCTGGTGAGGAAATTAACATGCAGAGTCAGGTATTTTATTCTAGAAAACTGAGGGCATGAAAACATAAGGGCCAAAAAACATAGCACTTGACTTGTATTTAGATTGCAGTGGTAGAGTTCATAATCATTGGAAATGATCATTAAGGTGCTATATCAAAATGGTACTTTTGGTCATATTAGGTAGCATTCCCCTCTTTCAGACTACCTCTCTATTTGTAATTAAAACCATATTTATATGGTTTTGGGCCACACCCAATGGCGCTCGAGTTACTCCTGGCTCTGAGCTCAGAAATTGCTCCCAGCAGGCTGGGGAGACCATATGGATTGCCAGGAATTGAACTTGAGTTCTTCCTGGGTCAGCCACATGCAGGGCATATCCTGCCACTGTGCTACCTCTCCGACTCCTTAAACTGTATTTGATATCTACTAGTCCCACAGTTTTTTATTTAGCTCTCTCAGGATATCCCATTATTCTATTTTGAAATCATACTTTAATTTATATTTGTTAAATTTATACCTGTTGGTATATCCCATTATTGTATTTTGAAATCATACTTTATATCTTTCAGGGTTGAGACTAGACACTAGATGTCTTATTATTTTCTCTAGAATATCTGCCAAGGAAATCAATTTGACACTTGGAAATAGAACTTTAGTAAGTCCTGTCAGTGACACTGGAGTTTGTATCACCTTGTGCTTCAAGTTTGATTTTTCAAGTGTATCAGAATTACCTGGAATAGTTTTTTAAATTGGGATTCTTGGAACACACCACAACTTTTCAGATTTAGTACATACCTGGGATGCCCCAAGAGTTGACTTTTCTAACTAGAAATTATGTTATGGCTAGCCAGTGATGCTGATAAAGCAGGGCCCAGAGACTCATTTTGAGAAACATTATTTTAGTATTATTTCCTCTGATCTTTAAACACAAAATATAAGCCAAAGTTTGATGGCATGTCAACTGTTCACTGAGATGATAAAGCTCAAAGAAATATGAGCAGATAGTAAGAATATAAGATAATTTAGGACATAGAATTCTATGGGGCCTTCATCCATTCTCACTTTGGCCGTGGAATGATTCTGAGAACCCGAGCTAACACTTGAAAATGGAAGCTCTGAGAGGCCCTGGAGTTGGAAATAGCCAAGAACATAACATTACATGTAAATGAAATGCCAGGATTCACCTCAAGAGATGCTTTCGTCTCTTGTGATATTGTATGGTATTCTTATTCGGAAACTCCTTGACTTGTTAATGTGTATTCGAACTTTCTCTGAGATTCAAGCTCAAAGGATGCACTCTCTTATGTATGTGTTAGGATCTCTTGGTTTGCCTGGACAAAAAGGTGAAAAGGGTCAAGCTGGTACAACTGGTCCCAAAGGATTGACAGTAAGTTTTGAGTATATTATAAAAGAAAAGTTGAAGGAAGCCACTTACAGTTTGATTTTCACTTATATAAAAGTTTTTTTTTCATTTTGATTTTGGGCCACACCCAGAGGTGCTCAGGGTTTACTACTGGCTCTGCACTCAGAAATCTCTCCTGGCAGTCTTTGGAGACTATATAGTTATGTTGGGGGTCGAACCCGGGTAAGCCGCGTGCAAGACATATACCCTACCTGCTGTGCTATTGCCCTGACCCAAATTTTTTCTTTTTCTTTAATTTGTGATTTATTTGAATTATGTACTTTCCCTAACTTTTATATCCCAGTTTGTTCATTACTTGTTATACTAAATATTTTCATATGTGTTGATAGGTTAAATTGTAAAACGAAAATGTGAGATAAAGTTAATTTATTGGAATTTGATACTTAACACACAGTGGGTAAAACTTTTTCCTTGCATGAAACTGAACGTGGTTCAATCTTTGGCACCTCTTAAGGTCCTCCAAGCCTCATCTGGAGTTAATCCTGAACACAGAGCCTGGAATAAGCCCTGAGTGTAGCTGGCTGTGGCCCCCAAACCAAAAAGCAACTGACTTCACTTTTTTTTAATTCCCTTAGGGAATACCAGGGATCCCAGGGTCTCCAGGCTTTCCTGGATCTAAAGGCGAGCCTGGTGACATCTACACGTACCCAGGAATGAAGGGTGACAAAGGAGAATTGGGTTTCCCTGGAGCTCCGGGGCACCCTGGTTTACCCGGCACTTCTGGACAGGATGGATTGCCAGGAATTCCCGGCCACAAAGGAGAACCTGTAAGTTGCTATTCTTGGTTCTGTGCTATCAGAATGTTACTTAGTGAAGTTCTCTAGGTTGGGGTCAGTGCTGAGTACCTAATTAATGCTTTAAATAATGTGATTCTATCTAGTACGTGATACAATTTTATTGAATTTGTAGGGCTTCTGGATATGCTTCTCAAAATTATTTTTAAATGCTTTCATATTAATCTATCACTATATTGAGTCATATCAACTGTGAATAGATACAGGAAGTTAAAGTATGTATGGGTTTCTTGAGTGTCTCCCTTTCACACCCTAAATATCTTTATCTTACTTAAACCTGACAATAGGTGTTAGGTATAATGAAGCTTAGAAATTAGTATGAATAGATAGCTATGTTAAATATGCCACAGGTCCTAAAGACTGAATATAAAGTCTTGTTTTATACACAAAAAACAGCCCAGGGTATTTATGTGTAAGAACTTATTTTATAAACTATTAGTTGGACTGTAAACTTCTTGAGTTATACTAGAATAGAGACTGCATAAAGGCATAGAGATTTGAATTTTATTTATTTATTTATTTATTTATTTATTTATTTTGGTTTTTGGGTCACACCTGGCAGTGCTCAGGGGTTACTCCTGGCTCCATGCTCAGAAATCGCTCCTGGCAGGCACGGGGGACCATATGGGGCACCGGGATTCGAACCAATGACCTTTTGCATGAAAGGCAAACGCCTTACTACCTCCATGCTATCTCCCGGACCCCGAATTTTTATTCTTTATTATCCCACCAGCCTCTAATATTTAGTTGGAACTCAAAATAGTAGTTAAAGGAATGACATAAAGGAGTGAAATAAGTGGAGTGATCACACACCATCTCATAACAATAACACATTTACACAGCCTTTAAGGAATATTATAGTTAGTAATGCAAGCTTAATAATGTTATATATCTGTGTTTTTCCATTAAATTTTTCAGGGTCCAATTGTTTCTAAGGGTGAAAGAGGTCCACCTGGGAACCCAGGTTTGCCAGGTATCTTGGGAAACATAGGGCCTAAGGGCTCTCTTGGCCTTGGGCCTCTAGGCTCAGTTGGTGAAAAAGGCATAAAAGGTATGGCAGGAGATCCAGGTCACCCAGGATTTCCAGGTGAGTTTACTGTAATTATTATGCTTTTTTTGTTTTGTTTTGTTTTGTTTTTTTTTTTTTGGTTTTTGGGCCACACCCGGTGACGCTCCTGGCTATGCGCTCAGAAGTCGCTCCTGGCAGGCATGGGGGACCATATGGGGAACCAGGGGATCGAACCGCGGTCTGTCCTAGGTTAGCACAGGCACCTTACCTCCAGCGCCACTGCCCGGCCCCTAATTATTATGTTTTAGTTTAGTGTCTAAAAGCAGAAATGAGTCTTCCCTTCCTTTTTGGACCATTTCCCCCCCAAGGGTTGTTTTGGCTATTAGTGGACTTTTATTGATGCAAATGAATTTCAGGAGTGTTGGATTCACTTCTTTGAAAAATGTTGTGGATATTCTTAGTTGGATTGCATTGAATCTGTACAATGTGTTGGGAAGTATTGCCATTTTAATAATGTTAATGCTCCCAATCCATGAGTAGGGGATAGTTTCCATTTTCTTGTGTCTTCTTTTATTTCTTGAACCAGTGCTTGCTAGTTTGCTTTCTATAGGTCTTTCACCTCTTTAGTAAAGTTGATTCCAAGATACTTGATTTTCTGAGTCAAAATTGTGAATGTTTTTT
This sequence comes from Crocidura indochinensis, assembly GCA_004027635.1. Classification (NCBI taxonomy): domain Eukaryota; kingdom Metazoa; phylum Chordata; class Mammalia; order Eulipotyphla; family Soricidae; genus Crocidura; species Crocidura indochinensis. Next base: position 7,709 of record PVKC010052782.1, read on the forward strand.
TCACTATCTCTTTCATTTCTTTTCTTATTTGTATCTAAATTCACCATGAATTTTTGAGTGTTAATTTTCTAAGCTGCCACTTTACTATACAAATTCATTGTTGCTAGAAGCTTTTTGGTAGTCTTTAGTATTTATAAATATAATATCATGCCATCTGCAAACAGTGAGAGCTTGGCTTTATCCTTTTATGATATATATATCCTTTATCTCTTTTTATTGCCTGATTGCTATGAAAAGTATTTCCAGTACTGTGTTGAATAAAAGTGGAGAGAGGGCAACTTTATCTTGTGCTATATCTAAGACCCAAGATCTCTAGATCTTAGAGAAAAAGCTTTTATTTGTCCCATTGTTTATAATATTTACGCTGAGATTATGGTAAATGGTGTTGACTATATTGAGAGAAGTTTCTTCCATTCCATATTGTTGAGAGTTTTTATCATGTATGGGTGTTGAAATTCATCAAATGCTTTCTCTGCATACACTGATATGATCATATTATTTTTATATTTCCTTTTCTTGATGTGGTTCATTGTGTTGATTTATTTGCATATGTTAAGCCATACTTGCATCTCTGGAATGAATCCTACTTGGTAATGGTGTATGACTATTGCAGTGAGATGTTGGATCCTATTTGCTAGGATGTTGAGGATCTTTGCATCTGTTATCAAGGATATTGGTCTGCAGTTCTCTTTTTTTGTGGCATCTCTTTATCCTTTTGGTACCAGGGTGATGTTAGCTTCATAGAAACTATTTGGAAGTCTTTCAGTTTCTTCACTTTCCTGGAAGTGCCTGAAAGGATGTGCAATAGTTTCTCTTTAAAGATTTGAAAGAATTTGCTAATAAAACCAATTGAGCCTGGGCTTTTGTTTTTGGGAAGCATTTTTTATTACCATTTCCATTTCCCCAATAGTGATATGCCAAATTTTCTTGGTTCAACCATGGGAAGTTATAAGAGTCTAAGAATGTATCCATTTATTCCAAATTCTCTTGTTTTGTGGCATGGAGTTACCCAAAGTAATCTCTGATTATCCTTTGACTTTCTGCCATATTTGTGGTAACCTCTCCCTTTACATTTTTGATTTTATTTATTTATTTATTTATTTAGGTTTTTTCGGGGAGGCACACCCAGTGACCCTCAGGGGTTACTTCTGGCTATTCGCTCAGAAGTCGCTCCTGGCAGGCACGGGGGACCATATGGGGAACCAGGGGATCGAACCTCGGTCTGTCCTAGGTTAGTGCAGGCAACCTTATCTCCAGCGCCACCGCCTGGCCCCTTTGATTTGATTTATTAAGTTTCTCTGTTTTGTGAGAATTTCTGGTGGTTTATCAATCTTGTTTTTTTGTCTTTTTGTTTTTGTTTTTTGGGCCACACCTGTTTGATGCTCAGGGGTTACTCCTGGCTAAGTGCTCAGAAATTGCCCCTGGCTTGGGGGGACCATATGGGACATGGGGGGATGGAACCGCGGTCCTTCCTTGGCTAGCGCTTACAAGGCAGACACCTTATTTCTAGCACCACCTCTCCGGCCCCATCAATCTTGTTAATTTAAAAAAAACACTCTTGCTTTCATTGATCTTTTGAATTGTTTTTTGGGTTTCCAGTTCATTAATTTCTGCTCTGAGCTTTATTGTTTCCTTTAGTTTGCCTATTTTTAAGCTGTACCATTAAGTTATTTATGTTGGCTTTTCCTTCCTGATGAATGTTTATTAAGCTATAAATTTTCTTCATAATAGTGCTTTTTCGGTGTCCCACAAATTCTGATAATTCATGACTTCATTCTCATTTGTTTCTTAGAATATTTTATTTTACTCTGGTTTAGTCTCTGATCCACTGGCTTTCAGAAGTGAGCTACTTAATTTCCAAGTGTTTAAGTTCTTTTGTTTGTAATTTACCTTTTATTTCAGTTCATGTTGATCTGAGAAGGTAGTTGATAAAATTTCTATCCTCTATGTTTTATGATATTTTATTTTATTCCTGTTTGAACTATATCAATGGATGACAGATTGGTGTTGAATTCTTCCACTATTATTACTTCAAACCTATCAGCATTATATATATGTATATATATATAATTTTATATTTGTTTTTTTTGGGGGGCCACACCTGGTTGTGCTCAGGAGTTATTTCTGGCTCTGCGCTGAGAAATTTCTCCTGGCTCGGGGGACCCTATGGGATGCCAGGGGTTGAACCCACATTTGTCCTGGTTCAGCAGCATGCAAGACAAACACTCTACTGCTGTGCTACTACCCTGGTCCCATATCAGCATTTAAAAAATATTTTAGTGTCTCCTCATTGGGGACATATATGTTTAGGAGTGTGATTTTTTCCCGTCTTATATATCCTTTGATTATTAAGAAATGTCCATCTCTGTCTCTTATAATATTTTAAGCTTAAAGTCTGTCTTGTCTGATATTATTATGGCCACCGTAGCCTTTTTAATAAGTTATTTACATGAATGATTGTCTTCTATCTTTCCATTTGAGTCTTTGTTTGCTCTAACTATTCAGATATATTTCT
>PVKC010052783.1:0-10223 GCA_004027635.1 Crocidura indochinensis
GGCCCCCATACTATTATTTTTCTTATACCTCACAAATGTGTTAGATTTCTGGTCCTACCCTAATCAATATTTATACCTTAGGGTATGATCTGGTGTTGGGATTAATGGATTATTCCCTACTTGGTATTCCTCTCCCACCCCAGAATGTGTCCTGGATCTTGCCAATTAATGCAGGAGGAGGGCAGGTGCTCATTCTTTGGTCTTTTTCCACTAAGCTGCATTCCTTCTTAGGAGCAGAAATCGTGTGTGGTTAAATTCCTTGCTTAAGAGATGGATTTTCTGACCCCATTCTTGTACCTTCTCATTGTGTGGATTATTTCCTGTGTCAATGTTTGCTTCCAAACATGCATCGCTCCAGTATCCTGGTGCTTGAACCAGAGGCCTTAATTCATTAAAATAATTTTTGTCTCCCTCTGAGTCATTTCACTCAGTAAATAATAATAATCTCGATATTCATCAATGTAGAAGCAACTTCGACGACTTAATTTTTAATAGCTGCATAATATTTGATGATGCAGAGCTACCACAGTTTCTTTAGTCACTCATTTGTTCTTGGACTTGGGTTGTTTCCAGTTTCCGATTATTAAGATTAGTGCTACAATGAATATAGAAGAGCAGAGTGCTTTTCTGCATGGTGTTATAGTGTTCCTATGGTAGATCTGTAGGAGTGATATGAAGTCTGGGAGATTAATTTTCAGTTTTTTGAGTAATATCCATATTGCTTACCAAAAAGTCTGGCCATTCGGGGCAAGTGGTAGGACATTTGCTTTGCATGTCCTAACCTAGGAGGGGCTATGGTTTGATCCCCTGGAATCCCATATGGTCCCCCAAGCCAGGGATGATTTCTGAGAGTACATAGCCAGTAGTAACCCCTCAGCATCACTGGGTGATGCCCAAAAAGCAAAAAATAATATTCTCTCAAACCATGAGCAGAGTATATATCTCAATTTCCTTTTGTCCTCTTTAATTTCTTGAAGCATTGTTTTTTCAGTTTTCTATTTCTTTCTACTTCTTTCCTTTTTTGTTTTTTCAACCATACCCAGTGACGCTCAGGGGTTAGTTACTTCTGGATCTGCACTCAGAAATTGTTCTTGGCTTGGGGGACCATATGGCATGCTGGAGGATCGAACCACGGTGCCTTACCACTTGTAACACCTCTCTGACTCCTCTTTCTACTTCTTTCTATTCTTTCTTTCTTTACTTCTTTATTTGACTCTGAAGTACTAGATTTCTGAGGCACAACTATGAGTCAGGTTATTTTTAAAGTCTCTTTCTTTTCTTTAATTATTTGTATATAGAAAAGGTCTTAATTTTGGCATATTAATTTTGTAGCCTGTCACTGTACCATACAAAGTAATATTTTTCCAGAGCAGTTTTGTAGAGTCTTTATTATTTTCAAATATAATATGTCATCTGCAAGCAGTGAGAGATTAAATTATTCCTTTCCTATCTGAATGCCCTTGATATATTTTTATTGCCTATTTGCTATGGCAAGTATATCCAGATGTATAGCAGTGGTGAGAGGAGCCAACCTTGTCTCATGCAGTATCTTAGAGGAAAGTCTTTCATTTTTTCCCCATTGCATATAATAGGGAAATTACCTTAGGCTTGTGGTATATGAACTTGACTATGTTGAAAATAGTTCCTTTTTTTTTATCATGAATGGGTGCAAAACTTTGTCAAATGGTTTATATTCATCTACCTACATTATCATATAAATTTTATTTTTTCTTTTGTTGATATGGTTTATTATATGCATTGACTTGCATATGTTAACTGATACTTGCGTCTGTGGAATGAATCCTACTTGGTTATGGTGTATGAACTTCTTGATTAGTTTGTTGGATTTTATTTGCTAATATTTTGTTAAGGATATTACATGTTTTTCATTAGGGATATCAATCTGTAGTTCTTTTTTTGCATATTGTCTTTTTCTGCTTTTAATATAAATGTAATTGTAGCTTCATAGAAGCTATTGGGAAGTGTATATTTATTCAGTTTTGGGGAAAACTTGAATAGAGCTGGCAATAGGTCACGTTTAAAGGTTTGAAAAAATTTGCCAATAAATCCTTCCCAGCCTAGGCATTTTTGGAAGTCTTTTGACTTCCACTTCAATTTTATCAATAGAGATAGTTTTGCTCAGATATTTCAGATTTTTTTGGTTCAAACTTGGAAGGCTATAGGAATCTAAGAATGTATCCATTTCTTCAAGGTTCACTTGTTTTGTTGCATAAAGATTCTCAAATTAATCTCTGATTAACTTTTGAATTTCTCTAGTACCTATAGTGACTTCCCCCTTTTCATTTTTCATTTAATGTATTAAATTTATCACTCATTTTGTGAGTCATACTAACAGTTTTTTGATCGTGTTTATTTTTTCAAAGAACCAATTTTTGCTTTTATTGAACTTTGGGGTTTTTTTTGTTGTTGTTTGTTTGTTTCCAGTCCATTACTGTTTGCTCTAAATTTTATTATCTGCCTATTAGTGGTTCATTTTGTTAGTCGTTTTCTAATTCTTTTTGGTTTTTGGGTCACACCCGGCAGTGCTCAGGGGTTACTCCTGGCTCCATGCTCAGAAATTGCTCCTGGCAGGCACGGGGGACCATATGGGGCACCGGGATTCAAACCGATGACCTTTTGCAAGAAAGGCAAACGCCTTACCTCCATGCTATCTCCCGGGCCCCAGTCATTTTCTAATTCTTAAGTTTTGCCTTTAAGTTTGTTTTTTGCCTTTAAGTTTTTATATAGAACATTTCTTCTTCCTTGATAAATACTTGCAAAGTTGTAAATTTTCCACTTAAGACTGCCTTTGCTGTTTCCCACAAATTTTGATAATTTATGTCCGTATTCTCATTTCTTTTCAGGAATCTTTTGAATTCCTTTTATATTTCACCTTGAGCCAATGTTTGTTCAGTATTGAACTGTTTAATTTACAGGAGTAAATATTGTTTTCTGTTTTCAGGGCATTATAGTCAGAGAAGATTACTGATATCATTTATTTCCTTTTGATTTATGGAGGTATATTTTATGGATCAGCATGTGTTTTCTTAGAGAATGTCCCATGTACATTATAAAAGGATGTGTATCCAGCTGTATCAGAATGATACATCCACTAAACTACACTCTTCCTTTTCTTCCTTCAGAGCCAGTAAATCATTGATAAGTTCTAGTCTGGTTCATCAATCAAGAAGTGACAGGGAAGTGTTGAAGTATCTGACTATTGTTTTTGTATTACATTTGTTGTCATTCTTTAAGTCTATTACCAATTGTTTAAGTATTTTGCTGTCTCCTCATTGTGTTTAAATATATGTGTGTATGTGTGTGTACAATTTTTTCATGGTGTACAGTTACCTTGATTATTAAGAAATGTCCACCTCTGTCTCTTATTACCTTTTAGAGCCTAGAGTCTGTGTGGTCTGAAATTATTATGGACAACCCAAACTTTTTTTGGGGGGGCCACACCCAGTGACGCTCAGGGGTTACTCCTGGCTATTCGCTCAGAAGTCGCTCCTGGCAGGCACGGGGGACCATATGGGGAACCGGGGGATCGAACCGCAGTCCGTCCTAGGTTAGCGCAGGCGAGGCAAGGCACCTTACGTCCAGCGCCACTGCCCGGCCCCCACAACCCAAACTTTTTAAGAGATTTGTTTGCTTAAAGATCTTTCTTTCAACCTTTGATTTTGAGTCTGTGTTTGTTTTTATGTGTTTCTTGTAGCAGCTAAATGTTGGACTCAATTTTCTAATCCATTTGCCAATCTTAGTCTCTTAATTGTTTCAATTATTCATTGACTTTGAAAGAGATGAGTGTCATGGGATATTGTGCCATCTTATACAAGTTTGATTTGTTTGTGGCATCTACTTTGCCTTAAATTAGACATGTCAGTCTAATTTTGAGACTGTGAAGTTTCTGTTTATTCATAAAGCTGTGGATCCTTCCTTCAAACATAAATGAAAATCTGGCTAGAAGAAGTATGCTGGGTGAAACATTCTAGTGAAGGAGTTATTTTGCTGAATTTTGTCACTATATCTCACCACCAAAAGGATGGTTGTCTGTTATAAATCTGCTGTAAGTCTTCTCTTCTTAGGATGGAATTTCCATTTTTGATCTTCCTGCTTTTAGTTATTTAACTTTATTGATGTATTTTATGATTGTGACTGGGATGTGCTGTGCATTTCTTTTATTTGTTCTCTTTTAGATGATATATTTTGGGCATCCATGATATGGGTGCAAGCATTCTTCAGCTCTGAGAATTCTCAACAATTATTTATTTGACCGTTGCTTTTTCATAAGGGTTTTCTTCCTGGCACTCTAGGATCCCAAAAATTCTTAAGCATTTCTCTTAAATTTATTTATTTATTTATTTATTGGTTTTTTGGTCACACCCGGCAGTGCTCAGGGGTTACTCCTGGCTCCATGCTCAGAAATTGCTCCTGGCAGGCACGGGGGACCATATGGGGCACCGGGATTCGAACCGATGACCTTCTGCATGAAAGGCAAACGCCTTATCTCCATGCTATCTCCTGGGCCCCTAACATTTCTCTTAAATTTATTACTAATTCTTTTATTATTTTGATGTCATTTTCTATCTTCTGTTTATTTATTATAAGACTCTTTTCTAATGTATTTTGCTGAATGGAGGTGTTATGCTGCTTATCTTCCAGCTCACTGATTCTGTCCTCAGCAGCTGTTACTTTGCTGGTGAGGCTTTTCAAAGAAGAATTCATTTCACCTATGCTTTTATCCCTTTTATTTCTTTTTGAATATTTCTCATTTCTATTGTCATATTCACTTATGCCTTATGTGCTGTCCAATGTTTTCTTTGAATTCTTTGAACAAACTAAACATTTCCTCTCTAAATTTCTGGTCAGAATGGTTATATACTTGGTATTGGTTGAATTTTTAGAACTAGCATGTTCAGTTACAAAGGGTGGTGGGCCTTTGTGTTGCTTTCCCACTATAATTTTATGTGCTGTTTTGGTGCTATAGGAGAAATGAAAGGTCTTGCTCTTTGCTAGATTCACTCACTACAATAAGTTCAAATTGGCATATTTTTTGTCAAAACTATGCCTACAGCCCACAGAGGTTTCTGTCGCTTTTGATCAATAGTCTGGGTTTTTTCCCTCCCAACTGCACTCTTGGCTGGGTTCACTCTCATCAATTTATAGTTTTATGAGGAATATTATTTTCAAAATGGCTGGACCAGTCATTCCCAACATCAGTGAAGGAGAGTCCCATTCTCCCAGCATCCACACCAGCATTGGATGTTCTTGTTCTTTGTGATAGGTGCCATCTTTGTGGTGTAAAGTATTATCATCTCATTGTTGTTTTGATTAATGATGTGGAATATTTATATGTGTAGTTTTACCTTCTGAAATTCTACTTTAAGGAAGTATTAGTTTAGTTCTTTCCCCCATTTTTGGATGGCTTTAGGTGTTTTTACCATGGTAAATCTATCAGTGTATCATATATTTTGGATAGTAATCATTTATCAGATGGTACTGGGTTAACAAGTTCTTCCATCTAGTTACTATTTCCTTTGAGGTGAAGAATCTTCTTAGTGTAATGTAGTCGCAATTTTTTCTTCGTTTCCACTTGGTTTGGTAGTGGTGTTGTGCCCTCTGTGATGCCTTTAGCTTCAATATCAAGTAGTGTTCTGCCTATATTTTTATTTGCACATATTATGTTTTTAGGTCTGATATCAAGATCTTTAATTTATTTTACTTTGACTTTTGTTTATTAATTTCTGCTCTAAGTTTCATTATTTCCTTTTTCCTGCCACCTTTTATCTAATTTTGCTGGAAATCTTTCAGTTTATTTGCTGTGCCATTAAATTATTTATGTGTGTATTTCTTCCTTATGAATATTGCAAAGCTATACATTTTTCTCATAATTCTCTTTTCGGACTTCCCCTCTATTCCACTAGTTATTCAGTACTGAACAGTTTAAGTTCATAATGTTAATGCTATTTCTCCACATATTTTTTAAATTCACTTATATTTTCAGAGTGTCATATTCTGAGAAGATAGGTGATACATTTTCTCTTGATTTATGAAGTTATGTTTTTAGCCAAGCATGTATGTGGTCTATCTTGGACAATTTTCCAAGGGCATTGGAAATGAATGTGTATTCAGCTTTGGGGATATACTAAGTCCATCTCTTTCATTTCTTTCTTCAAAGAAACATTGAGTTTTAACTTGGTTAATTACTAAGATGAGACAAATTGATTTTGAAATCTCAAACTACGATTGTGTTGCTATTGATGGCTTTCTTCAAGTCCCTACACAGTTGTTTTAAATATTTTACTGGCCCTTCATTGAGTGAGTATGTTTATGACTGTGATTTTTCTATATGTATATATCCCTTAATTATTAAGAAATTATACTCTTTGTCTCTTACAACCTTTTAAATCCTGAATTACATGTCTTCTGACCACCCTAGTCTTTTTTCATAATTTTTATTGAGAAAAGTGTGAATTATAAGTCTTTTAATGTTATATTTAGGTACGTAGTGATAGTGACTTAGGATAATTCCACCAGTGTTGACCTCCCTATGTCACTGTTCCCAGCATGCATCCCATACCTCCACACTTAGCACCCTGGACTGCTAGTGTAACAAGTCCCTTTTTTGTATAGCTTGTTGTTGTTTGGGTCTCTTGATTCTATTGTCATTGACTTTGGGTTGGATATTTAGGTCTGATCAATTTTTTTTGGTCTGATCAATTTTTATTTCCACTCAGTGCTCATGACACTGCTTTGCCCCTGGTATCATCCACTTTTATTTCCAATTTGTAGGAAGATATATAAATATGAGGTGTAACAAGATGATTCTTGTTCTATGGTTCTATTGAAAAAAAAAGAAAGTGGATAGGAGCCCCTGTCTAGAAGCTATAGATATAAATTTAAAAAAAGGAAAAAAAGAAAAAGATGGAAAAAATAATGAAAGGGGGAGCTGCTCTGGCAAAGTTTTTTTTTTTGCATATGCACAGTAAGTATTGGAGAAATTAGACAGGAAATTCCCTTGGCCTAAGAGATATAGGGTTTCTCCACCCTTGAAGTGTACTACATTTTCATTGTCCACCCCCAAGATCTTTCTTTATGTTGACAAGAAATGTTCTGCACAGTTGTGGTTGTCAAAATCAGTTCTCTGTAATTGGAGATCTTGGTTTTTGCAAAGATCTTAGGTTGAAGTCTAAAATAGAGTCTTTCTTTATGTTTCCAGAAATCCTGCTCAGGTACAGTTCTTGTACTCAGTCTTCTGTAATTAGTGATCTTGGTTTTTCACAGATCAAAAGATGAAGTATCTTCTGATTTCATCTCACCATTAGATGATGAGGTAGGGCATTCTGTCCTTAGATCAAGTTGTTGATGTTTTTTCATTGTCAGAATGTAATATGAACCTACCCTGGGGAAAATTTTTGCCAGAGCGGTATTAGGGACTGCCCTGGTGGGAGTTTGATTCCTGGTGCTGCTGCAGGGAACTGTGCCAGTTTAGAGTTGGATGGTGATGTTCAATGACATGAGATCTAAGTCGAGACCCGATGACAACTGTTTATGGTGAAAGGCATCCTGTTTTATAAAATTTATGGGTTCTATATATGTTTCTATTCATAAGATTCCCCCATTTTAGTGTACCTATGCAAAAAGCAATGACACCATATTATATTGCTGGTTCATTTTTGGGTAAAAGTGGCAAGCCATACAATCTCTGTGCCCTGTTTTTTTTCCAAGGTTTTATCCCAAGCAAGACTTTTCTACTGAAATTTCATACTAAGCAGAACAAAAATAAGCAAAAAAAAAGGGGGGTGGAGGATGCTATCTTTACATTTGGAAATAAACCCACTAAGATGTATAACTATTAAAGAATTAAACATTCAAAGAAAATATAGATACTCTATTAAGTCTTTTGAATTAGTCTTGATGGGGGATGAGATTCAAGGCACATTTTCATCCCACATTGTTATCTTATTGAGTCTGGGAAATAGTTTTCAGCAGTAATGGATCAGGTAGGGTCCCTTAGTTGGGGTCATTCTGGAGCTGAATATGGTAGCATGCAATAGTTCACACTGAGGGGCCCGGGAGATAGCATGGAGGTAAGGCGTTTGCCTTACATGCAAAAGGTCATCGGTTCGAATCCCGGTGCCCCATATGGTCCCCCGTGCCTGCCAGGAGCAATTTCTGAGCATGGAGCCAGGAGGAACCCCTGAGCACTGCCGGGTGTGACCCAAAAACCAAAAAAAAAATAGTTCACACTGAGAAAGGTTGTAGAAAAAGAGTGCATAGAATGAAAAGCAGGAATGGTGGTTGCAACTTCTGCTAGGATGAGAAATGTGGGACTAAGAGGGTGTCCTTTTGCTGTAGGAGTCAAGTGGCAGCTTACAGGGACAGAGGGATGGTCTCAGTTCCTAATGAGTTAAGAACTAAAGGAAAGAAAGTTAAATAGGGAGAGTAACAAATTAAGATTAAGAGGGTGAGAGGACAGAAGGAGTTCTGAATGGAAGGAGGAGGGATAATATATGAGGGGCTATATACAACGTAGGCATGGATTGTTTACAATATATGGATTAGGTAAACATAGATGAGTCCACTGCATACAAACTTATGCCCACTTATAGACAGACATTAGGGATCTATTCTTCATAGGTTTCAGTTGGAGGCCAGACCCTTATGGGATAAGTCAGAGTGCTTAAGAAATAATTGAATTGGGGCCCGGGAGATAGCATGGAGGTAAGGTGTTTGCCTTTCATGCAAAAGTTCATCGGTTCGAATCCTGGTGCCCCATATGGTCCCCCGTGCCTGCCAGGAGCAATTTCTGAGTATGGAGCCAGGAGTAACCCCTGAGCACTGCCGAGTGTGACCCCCCCCCAAAAGAAATAATTGAATTAAGAAAATTAATAAATGAATATATTTTAAAAAGAAGAGAAAAATAAATAAAATTAACAAATTGGGCCAACATATTGGAGGGGAAAGGTTTTCTTATTTCAGGCGCTTCATCAATCATAGGAGAGAACTTTGCTAAATGAAGCTATCTGGGTTAGATTATGCATAGAGAATTTTAGGAAAAACATAATTTTCTTGTATAGAGTACTAAGAAATATGGTAATCAGCACTGTAAGAAGACTCTACCCTGTGTAATATCATCCACCATGTCTTGTGCATCTAGGTTCCTTTTCTGAAAGGCAACTGATAGTTTAGGCATTATTCCTGCTGAGAATTTTTTTAAATTTTTTATTTTTAATTATGAGAACAAAGATGCAGAGAAAGAGGACAAGGTAAAATTACAGTGGAAGGACAATCACCCATAACATAATTCTCAGAAGAAGTCCCCTTGCTGATATCTTTTTTTTGGGGGGCCACACCCAGTGACGCTCAGGGGTTACTCCTGGCTATGTGCTCAGAAATCGCCCCTGGCTGGCCTGGGGGACCATATGGGGCACGGGGGATCGAACCGCGGTCCGTCCAAGGCGAGAGCGGTAAGGCAGGCACCTTACCTTCAGCGCCACCGCCCGGCCCCTCCTTGCTGATATCTTAACTTTGAACTTTCCACCAAAGAACATTAAGATAAATAAAACAGAATCCATGTAAATTACTTTGTCCCTTGAATCCCCAGATTGTAATACATTATAATATTTATTAGCAGCACACAAGGTAATCTAAAGCCATAAAACTTATGTAACTCCTTAAACATTAGAGGCATAATATTTTTTTATATTTCCATGTACATGAATATTAGTCTAAGTTAACCTCAAAAGTTTAAGTGAGTTTTTTTTTAGGAATAGAGTCAAAGGAGCATAGTAAGAATGGTGTTAGGGTGGCAACTGTTGTTTGCATAGGTCCACCAAAATATGAGGAGCATGGAAAGGAATAACCTTGGCATAAATACAAAGAGACCCTACCCCTGAAGTTTCTTGGCATAAGACCAACTCTAGGCTCCAGGCATGCTAGATCATCCAATCCAAGACATTGTCTGTAGTGCCAACACACTTTTATTTTTCACACAGTCTCTGTTGCTGGTATCATGTTTCTGTATTAAAGACCCTGGGATATGCACATCCTACATTGAAGTCAGGATGTGGAGCATCCTCTCATTTCACCTCACAATTAAAGGGCAATGCAGAGAGCCCTGTCCTGTAAGCAGGTCATTGTTAAGTCTTCTCAGTGTTAAGGGAAGTCTCTTTTGAGCAGGTCGATGTCTGAGCAGAAGTAAGGTCTTCCGTGGTAGAGTA
>PVKC010052784.1:0-10219 GCA_004027635.1 Crocidura indochinensis
CATAGATATTAAAAACCTGTAATCACCCCCAAGACATGTTCAGCTGTGGTCTTTTTAAGCTTAAAAGACAGATTCCAACTCTGCTCAGTGAGGAGTTGTTTTCTGAGTGTTTATTATGGGGAGAGTTTTCCCCAGGCCTGCTCCATATGCCCCCTTCTTTTAGGAGCCTGGCAGCTGAGTCAGCAGCAAGGGTAGCAGGGTCCCCCTTCCCAGCTCTACCCACACTCAGAGTCCGACACTGTCTGTTGGGGTGAATATTGGCCTCTACCCGCATCCCAACAGTGGCCTGCTATGGAGTCAGTCACCTAAGAGCAAACTCCAGGTGAAAAATCAGTAAATGAAGGAACCTAATGGAAGGTGAAGAGGAAAAATGGGAGAATTCTTGCTACTCTGTGCTTTTGAGGGGAAAAAATTGCAAAAAAAAAAAAATTGTAAAAATAATGTAAATAAATGCAAAGACAAAAAAAAAGAGAGAAAATTTCTATTCTCACAGATTCTGCTTCTAGGACTGCTAAGAGTGTTTGAAGTGAAGCCATGGCTTCACAGGCTGAGTCCTTGAACTTCTAAATGGAGTTTCTAAATTTCTGAAAGAGGTGTCAGATGTGATTTCCCAGTGTACTGAAAGTGGACCTGGCTGTGTGTGGGGCTGCCTATGAGTTCTGGTCATGTGCCTGACCCCTTCACTGGGGGATGCTTCTAAATTTAACCAAGCCCCACTGAAAGAGATGCAAATTTGTTTGCCCAGTAGAATCATTTGTTTTAGAAATGGGGCTTGGCGTGATTTCCACACCCAGGCATCCTGGGGATGTTTCAGGCAGCCCTTGGTGATACCTCTCCAATGAGAATGTGCTGTTCAGCAAACCCGCATGGTTTTCAACCCAGATTTTTAACAGGATGGCTGGCTGGCTGTATTCACACTTTTTGCTTTGTAATAATATGCAAATCTACTTGGCACCCAGTCAGTACCCAAAAGAGTGGAAGGATTAACGATATTTATAAGGGGGAGAAATCCCCGCTCTGCTAACTGGGTCTTTCCATTTTCTCTTTGAGATCTAATTTACATGTCAGTATTATTTTAACATTTGCTACAGAATCCAGAGCTCTTAATGAGATCGGAATACAACCAACAGCTTCAGCTTTTTGAGACTGCAGAATGTGCTAATTTATGGAGAGTCTCTTCTAAATTGTGCGAAAGAAAGGGATTTTCCCTCCCGATACTGGGAAGCGATAAATATTTTCATTTACCTCTACCCCCACCTTTTTCCATTTTACAAAGAAAACAGTCCCCCTTTCCCCCTTCTCATCCTGGGCCCCTGGTTCCTTCCATGTGACAGATATGTGAGTACCCTGAACTTTCCTCCAGAATCCAGTCACTGCAGTGGTGACCCAGTCTGAAAGCTTAGAGCAGCGCTGGGGGCTTGGTCTGGCTGGATCTGTGTATTCCTAACTGCAGAGCTTTGTTGAGATGCAAATAACCTCCCCCTACCCCTTGTTCCCTTATTCCCCCCCCCCAAAAAAAAAAAAAACCCTCCCAAGGAGTAGCGATTTTATATTTGATTTCCTTTTTTTGTTTTGTTTTGTTTTGTTCTGTTTCCCTTCATAAACCCGAACAATGTAGGTGTCTAGTCATATACAGGTCTTAGCAAGAAAGAAAGTTCGAGAAATTCAAGCCGCCATTAAGGTACGTCTGGCTTGCCCAGTTGTAGGGGGCTTTTCATCTCCATGGTTACAGGCTTTTCCTTTGTTTTCCTCCCTTCCCCTACCCTGCAGGTGTCTAGTCACATTCAGGTTCTTGCCAGAAGGAAATCTCGTGATTTTCATTCCAAGCTAAAGGTATGCGCTTTCCTGCTTTTTGGCTTGTGGTTGCTATGCATCTCACTTCCTGTTTTCCATGGTGACTGGTGAATGCCTGGTGCTGGGATTCTTGTAACCTAGTTTCCTCGCATGTGAGAGCTGTTTACATTTCTTTGTGTCTAATCTCTCTGTTTCTGTACTAGCCTCACATTAAGCTCTGAATGTGTTTGTATGTGTGTGGTGTACAGTGTGTGTGTGTGTGTTTCTAATAACAATGCAAATGCAGCAGAGAGCTGGTCTTGATAACTTTTCAGGCACAAAAACACACGATTAAAAAAAAGAAGTCTAAGCATGCAAAATTGGTGTAGAAATGAGAAGAGAATAATCACTTCCTCAGTAGTCATCAAGAAATTACTTTTTAAAGAATATCTAGATATTTTAAGTTGGGCTTTTTCATGGAGTTTTAAGAACACTTACCAAAAAAAAGATCAAGGTGTGGCCCTTAAAAGGACAAATCTTGGAAATGTTGGGAAACGATCAATCTTGATCAAATGTTTGTAGTTCCATTTAAACTTCTATTTAATTTCTTTTCTATGCATTTTATGTTCCAGTCTCTTATTTATTTCTAGCAAATATGGAGGCATGGACAGATTTTTAAGTTTTAGTGCTCACTACACCCCCCCCAAATTTTCAGTAAAGCAAACATGTAAACACCTCTGTGGCTTATTTTAGAAATGCAAAGACACTATCATTTACACGGAGGAATAATTATAATTATAATTAAAATTAAAATTAATTTGTAGTTCTGTTTTCTTTCCCACATGACTTTAAAAAATTGTCCTAATTGTCCTCATACATAAGTACATTTGTGTTTTTCTTCTAAAGGGCAAATTTATTATTATACAACGAAAGTGGTGAGCCTGGGATGCTTCCCACAGTGCTCTAACTCTTTTTTTTTTTTTTATGCAAACATGGCTGGCTGTGGAATAGGGTAGTAGTGGCAGGAAGGAGCATCTGGGCGCCCTTTGCAGTGGGCAGCATGCTGGCTCGCTAGCGCGTGTGGCTGATGGTGGCTGGCTTTTAGCTGCACTGGCTGAGCAGTTGGAAGACTAAGATAACTTTATAGATCCTGCTTTTTAACCAAAGGTGCCGTCCTTTCTATGTGGATGTAACTACCCCCATTGTTTGCTCAAATCCTGACTCTGTTTCTAGTCTCTCTGAGCTAATGAATTAATGATGTACAAAGAAGTTGACAGGTATCAATTTTGTGTTGCCAATGTTATGAATTGCTCTGTTTCTGCACTGCCATGTGGTTCCTGTAGACACTGCAAGGGTTTACAGCCCGTCACCAAAATCTCCCCAATAAGTGAAGAATAAATGCTTTCATTCAGAAGGGCTCCCTGTGAGATGCACAAAACATTCTTTTCTCATGTGATAACTCTGGGAATCTTCACCGTGGAGCAATTTTGCCAGTCCTTTGTACACAAACACACACTTGATTTTTTTCCTCTTAAAAAAGATTTGGATGGAGGAGATGGCTAAGAGGTAGTAAGCATCCTCTGCATGTGGGAGACCTGGGTTTGACTTCTGGTACCTCATCTCCCCCAAACACTGCTGTGTGGGTCTCAGAACTCCTCTCCCCAAACAAATAGATGTAATTCCTGTTCCTCCTAGCCCCCTTCACCCCTTCCTTACTTAGCTTTAGATCCAGCACAAGGAGGAGTCAGAAACAAAGGCAGTAGCAAAGCAACTGGCTCAAAGTTTGGTTTCAAGAAACATCTTTTTGTTCCTTTCCCTCCTTCCTACCACTTTTTTTCTTGGATGAAATGGAATCCTTTGTTTTTCCTATCAATCAACAACAATGGAGTGTCCTAAACATTGTGCTCATCGTGATAGGATGGTGATAGGCATTTGACAGCCAACCTTCTATTCACAGGACTGAGCATGTAAACTGAGTAGTGAAATGTAGGTCCCCTGCTGGATGTGTTCACAGAAAGACCAGAAAGAACCAAAATAAAGTAGGTGGGGAGGGGCTAGCACAGTAGTGCAGCAGTAGGGCGTTTGCCTTGCATGCAGCTGACCAAGGATGAACCTGGGTTTGATCCCTGGCATCCCTTATGATCCCCCAAGCCAGGAGCAAGTTCTGAGCGCATAGCCAGGAGTAACCCCTGAGTGTCACTGGGTGTGGCCCAACCCCCCCCCCAAATATGTGTATATATGTATATAAAGTGAGACAGGAGACCCAGGAGTGAACCACTGCACTACAAAGCTTGGGAAGGGAGAGACCAGAGCTCAAAGAGAGCAGAGACTGAGCTGTCCTTTCATATAGGCTGTCTCTGATATACAGTCTTTACCTTATTCTGACTATGTTGGCTGGTATTTAGGAACCCAGGGGACATGGTTTTTAATTTGCCAAAAACTGCCAGGCCTACTGATGAGTAAGATCAGAGCCTGAATGTCCACTTCTTTTTTGTTAATTTGTTAATGTATTTGAGCCACACCCAGTGGTTCCAGGGTTTAAATCCTGGCTCTGCAGTAAGGAATCTTTCCTGGTGAACTTGGAGGCCCTTATGGGCTACTGAGTTTTGAACCCAACTTGGCCATTTACAAGGCAAGTGCCCTACCTACTTTACTATATCACTCTGGCCCGTAACACCCACTTTCTTAAGCTTGAAGCTGACTTTTCCTTGTGAAGATGGGAGGGTTTTACTCTAGCATATGCTTCAGAGAATGTAGTAACCTTCACATTCCCTGGAGGTGAACATGTAGCCCTTGTTTCTTCAGCATTCACATTTCTATGTTAAATTTTGCCTTTGTTGAAGTTGACACTGAGGAGTAGGGTGTCATAAGTAACTTGGGTGTGTGTGGGTGAAGTGGAGGGAGGTGGTTCTACTGCAGAGCTACTGTATCATCACCCTGAGTAAATCAGGGCAATTGAGAACAAGACTGCTGCTACTTGCCTGCAAAGGTGTCACTTCCACCAGCCTCTCATCTTGAACTTTCCTCACCAGCCATTTTCAGGAAATAAGCTCAGGGCTCTGAGGCTCACAGAATGGGGATCTCCCTGACTCTGTCCACCCTCTCCTGTTCAGCTCCCAGAAATGGTCATCAGCACAAGGAAAGAGCAGCTTCATGGAGTTCACTATAGGGTCGACTGATAGCCATGTTTTCTCAGCCTCCCACACTACCTAAGAAGATAAGCTTGCTACAGAAAGTTGCGACATTTCATCAGTCAGCAAGGATGGCTTTGAGATTGAGGGGTCGTAGGGTAGTGGCAGGGAATGTCTAGCTGACAGGAGGCACCTCTGCCTGAGAAAACATGCCGGTTCCTGACCCTTGCCCTTCTCAGTCCTCTTTTGAAGATATTGCCTTGGCCTGGAAATCCTCCTTTTTCTCCAAATACTCAAAAGTGAAAAAAACTTTTCTTTGAGGGAATTAGACAGAGGCATGTACCCCTCTAGTGAAGACTGAGGCCAATATTGCATTTCCCTCCTCTCCCAGGTTCTTGCAAAGATTGACTTCCCTGGGAGCTTGTATGCCTCCATAGTGCTTTCCACTTTCCTAGGAGAAAGGATGCTGCAGCCAATTTAGGTTGCTGACTTTCTAACCTTGTTTTTAAGAAGCTAGATGCAAGGTTTCGGATTAAAACTTTTATTTGAAACATTCACATTTTTTCAATGAAAGAATGAAAACTGTTTGAATAAGAGTTCACTCTGTCATCCTTAGCAAATAAGCTCTTCAGCTATTTTGTGGAGGAAGTTCTTGCCAGACCCTATTGCTTCTGGCAGAAGAAAAGAAGATAGATAGCTGCCTCTAAACTCCTATCACCCCTGAAGGGTATCTTATGTGGCCATTGAAGGCTCTTGATAGGGGTCAGAAACAGGCTTAGAGGACTGCTTTGCATGTAGGAGCCTAGGGCCCTCTATAAACCCTCCCCTTGAAAAAAAAATAGAAAAAAATTTTCATGTTTTTTTTGTCCTATCACGTAATCTATCTTATCCTGTGGAAGAAAACAGACTGAAAAAGAGGATGTTAAGGGCTGGACAGTAGTAGAGGGCACACTTCTAGGTATATAGTTCTGGGTTCTATCCCTGGCACACATACCCCAATAAAAGAAACGAATGGTTGTTCTCTTGTCACAGATACAAATGAGTCATCCTAGCTACGAAAGCACTCTTAAACATCTGTTAGAGTGAGTTTCAAAGGTCAACCTTCTGCTTCTGCAAACACCATTGGTTCTCAAAGTACTTGTTTATGATTTAGATCTTTCATTTTAATTTTTGTAGAAAAGAGAATTGTTATAATAAAAGTTTAAGATTTCCATATAGATGTGAATGTTATAGGCACAGAACAGATTCCTTAATTCAACCCAACAAACTTTCCATTGAAAAGCCCACTGTGTTCCAAGCCTATTAGATGCTGGGCATGTAGGGTTGAATAAGCAAAGTCTCTTGTTTGAGGAACATTGAACATTTCTGTTATTTTTGGCCATATTTGTGGGGAAATACGATATTTCCAGTATATTGTCCCCAGCTAGGATATCACTATGGCAGGAATTTTTAACAAAGCAGAACAGAAGCCTCAGAGTAAGTGAAAAGAATGCCTAATTTGCAGTGTGGGAAAATTACCAAAAACTTCATAGAGGAAAAAATTGAACAGAACTGGAGGCTGATGTATAGTACAGTGGTAAAGACACTTGTTTTTCATGTCTCCAACCAGAATTCAACCCCCAGTACGACAAATGGTTCCACCAACAGTGATCAATGAGCACAGGGTCAGGAGTAAGCCTGAAAAGGTAGAAAGATTGCAACCAAGATAAAAGATAGAATGTGAGTAACCAGGCAAAACCATTTTAGTTGGCAATATGGAGAAATCTTAAAGGGAATAGCTTGTATCCTCCCAAGTGAGACTTTTCTGTGGGTTCTGGGAGCTTTGTGGGAGTCAGGCTCATTTTTGCTTCCAGAGGCCAGATCATTGGGTAAGGTTCTTGTTTTCCTTGCAGCCAACTGGGTTCAATAACCCAGTTTCCCAAGCATTGCTAGGAGTGATTCCTGAGTGCAGAGCCAGGTGTAACCCCAAAACTGGTTTCCGAGATGCGCCCAGTGAGAAGCAGAATGGAGTGGCAGGGAGACTTGGGGGCTGCTCTTGGAATCTGAGAGAGAGGTACATACAGCCTGGAAGCCTGGATAGGGCTGGCTTATCACTCTCCAGACCTTCCTTTTCTCACTCCAGGTTACTCTGCCTGCTCTGTACTCTTTGATTTTTTTTAAGTAAATTAAATCGAAAAGTTATTTTAATCTTAATTCAGAAGCATACATACCAAAACATTTAAGAAAATTTTTCAATGGCAGTATTAAGAAACTTAATTTAGGGGCCTGATTGAAAACTCAGTGGACTAGAGCACATACGTTACCTGTTGGAGTCCCAGGTTCAACCTCCAGCACTACATAATCTCCTGAGTTCTACTGGAAGTAATCCCCTGGGAATAAGCCCTGGTTTGGTCCCCAAACCAAAAAACTCCAATTTTGTTTCTTGAAGGAAGAATTGGTTCTCTGAAAGAAATGGCTACTAAACTGAGGTGTGTGACGAAATTTACCGTGAAGTTTTCGTTATTGTTAAATTTAAAATATAGCAAGAAGACAAGTGCCAAAAACGTTACACACTTATGTTTGTGCAACATAGAAATCGCTATTTTCATTGTTATATTTAAAATTTTTAAGTGGAAAGAATAGCAATCAAGATTAGTCTTATCTTTCATAATATCCTTTAGCCGTCCTCTTTCCTAGGTCCTTCCCAATCTCAGACTTCACATGAACAATTTCTTTCCTCAATGTTTATTTCCAGAAGAAAGCCAAAGGCTATAGAAACTAGCATTTTACCCCATTCTAAAATTAATTTATATGTTTTGTTCTTTGGTGAGTTAAAACCTTTGGCATCAGACATTCCATAGTATAGAGCAAACCTTTGTCAAGACAGACAGACAGACAGACAGACAACACATCCTGACTGTAAGGGAGAAATACAGGAGGCAAGAAAATCTAGAATGTACTTGAAATGCAGGAGTAAGGTGAGAAAAGCCCAGGAACAGAGACGGAGGTGGTTAGAAGGACTCTGCATCCAAAGTAGATATTACAAGGCTCTGATTGTTAAAGATGCAAAGCACTTGTGGCCAAAGCATCTACATTTTTGTGTAAGAAACATGCATGTTCAGTTGTGTGGGTTGGGGATTTTTAATCTTCTCAGTAATATCTACAACATATAAGGGCTTTGACTATTGGGCATAAGATAAGCACTTCACTTTGAAGGGCTTGATTCTTAGTAATGTGAGGTCCATGTTTTTGAGCCTCTGTCCAGACCAAACTCCTTGAGATCCATCATTCTTCCATGGCAGGTAGGTTTGAAATAACCACAAGGGGACTAAGGAAGATACTAGTTATAAAGTAGAAGATGACTTCATGTAGCTGCCATGCCACCATGGCTTACAGTTCTGAGGAACTTATTTTTAGGAATCTCAAGGTTGCCAAACTATAGAGTGCTGCCCAAGATCTTGGGTCACCAAAAACATTTGGTTTATTGGCTCTCATGTCTCCCTTTCTGTTCTACTCCAGTGGAGCAAGGAGAGGCAGTAGCCTGTCTAAGGAGATTGAGAGGTATTGTCTGAGAACTGGTGTGCAATTTGAGAAAGTATTCTGTACTTTGACTTATTGTTTGTTCACCAACTAGTGAAAAAAGTATGTTTTCTAAGTCTTAGGGAATTATCTTGGGTATGTAACCAAGAATGCACATACATACAAGCGTACCCTGCACATGAGGCAGACTTTACCTACCTGCTCAGTTCCTGCTAGGCTTTTCCTGCTCTGAGTCTGCCTGATTGTCCTGAGAGGTCATTAGCCACAAAATGGCAGTGTTATTTTTATTGTTCTCAGACATTTGTTCAAGCCAGGAGCAAACTCTGCAGAAGCAAACTCTGCAGACCAGCCCTGTGGCTTATCATCTGCCCACTTCCAAACTTGTGTATTTTCTGGTGAGGGCCTGACTCTAGACAGGACTAAGAACAAATGCAGTCTTCTAACCTCAGCTGGAATACATCTCTGCACTAGACATATTTGTGTCAGATTTCAGACATGTATTGACAAAAAGCCTATCCTTGCTTATACTGCATCATCCCAGTATAACAGAACAAGGTCTAAGCATCTTTGATTGTGTTCAGTTGTTGATGTCTAATTTATGAGTTAAGTATGCTCCCTGGAGCCATCTTCTTTATATTCACCCTGGCGACCTTTCTGATTTGATTTCTGAATAGGCCATTCTTTCTAATCTTCTATTTCTTCCCATAAGGAAGCTTCAAGTTTAGATGGTTGATTTAATTCTCGTGAAGAGTTGAAGAACTTGACTGGGGCATGGCTGAAGTTCACACTACTGAAACCTGGTTGCCCAGTCACTGATTCCAATCATGAATGGGCCTGTCTAAAAGGAAGATGTGCATCCATTCCCCCCAGAGTTGTTTCCCATGCCCCTGGGTCCCATTTTCTGGCTTAAAGGGCTGTTTGCAGTACAGCAGGCAAAGGAAATTGGAATAACAACACTGTGACTCTTAGCTTTGTCTGTGATCTGGGAGATGACACACTGCCTTTACTGGTTTTTCCCAGATTTGGGGGGAGATTTTATTTATATGATATTTATTTTTGTTAGTATTTCAGGGACATACCCAGCTGTACTCTTAGCTTATTGCTGGCTCTGTGCTCAGGGATCACTCCGGGTGGGCTCAGGAGACCATATGGGTGCCAGGGATTGAACCCAAGTAAACTGCATGCAAAACAAGTACCCTGCTCACTGTACCTTGTTTATAATTTTGTCAGATTACAACTAAAATGAAAGGCGGTTTGTTTTTCTTATTAGAGTGTGAGGGATTAAGTCCTCTGGAAGCTTGGTGATCCAGAATTTAAAGACATTTATTTTTCTCTGAAAAGAACTAAATCTAGAAGAATATCCCTTTTAAGACCAACAGAAGCATCCTCCTTCGATATTCTTCCATTCCTAAAGAGATCCACCTATGGGTCAGCCTTCAATGTAGACAACCCTCTAGATTAGCAGCAATTTTAAAGTTTCTATATCAGGACCTGGGCACATTTCAGTAGCAAGCAAGATGGAGTTTGGAAGGATGTTCACAAAGACTGCACCTCCACCAAATGGCCAGGCTATTGGCAGGGTTCTGGGTTCTTGTTGGCAGTTCCCAAACTAGACCTGAGGGTGGCTGGCTGTTGGTAGCCCCGACTTTACAAATGAGAGTGCAGAGGCTCAGTGGTTAAATTGCTGGCCCTACATCACACATCTGAATTTGATCCCAGGTGGCCTATCTGATACCAAAGTCCAGGTTCTTTGCATGATGTTCTGCAGCCTCCAAAAAGTGTCCTAGTTCAAAATG
>PVKC010052785.1:0-10108 GCA_004027635.1 Crocidura indochinensis
GCCATATTTTAAGAAATAATAAAATTTAGGTGGGAAAGTGAATGATAATGTGTAAAATGTGGAGCAGATTGCTCAAAGCACAGTGAAATAAGAAAATAAAGATTGCTGAGCTACCTAAAACTTAAAGCAGATTAAATTTACAGTAAAAGGCAACTACTAACAAAAAATATTACACTATTTGTGACAAAGGCATTTTCAAGGGAATAAAAGTACTCCAAAAGTAGCAGAGGTGTTGATTGGGTAAAACATGCCATCTACATGCACAGGAACATACAGATCTATAGTAATAGATCTCTACAGCATTATCAGAAGTTTTTTTTTTTTCTGAACTTAAATATTAAGGAAGTGAAGGGGAAGTGCCAAATAAGGGAAGTTCTTCCCTTGCCAAAGGAATAGCATAGATTCCTGAGACTGTGAGGAATGTGTCACTGCAAGGAATTGAAAGTATTGCCTGATCATCAGGATGAATGGGGCAGAGTGGGGAGAGGGAATATACAGAGGGAAAGTATGAAAGAAAAAGCATGGATCTAGCATACAAACCCTCATGAGGGGGTTGGAGGAGGTGTGATTTCATTTTTGCATTTAATAACAAGTCACAGAGAAGTTTTAAATAAATCTACCACTAGTTGTTCCTGTAAAAGTGGCAATATTGGAGGAGTGGGGTATAGGATAAAAATACATGATAGATGAGCCAGTGAATGATGTTTTGTGACTCTTGTGCTGCATGCTAGAAATGGCAATGCTTGAGTTCACATAAAGAGAGATCCAGGAGTAGATATCTACATCAAGAGATCTAGACAGAATCAAGATGAAAATATAGGGGGCTAAAGCAATAGCACAACAGGTAGGGCACTTGCCTAGCATGCTGCTGACCTGAGTTTGATCCCCAGCATTTATATGATCCCACGGATACTTCCTGGATCCTTGCTGGAGTGATTTTTGAGCAAAAAGTCAGGAGAAGCCCCTGAAAACTGCCAGGTGTGTCCAAAAACAAAACAAACAAAAAATGAGGTTGAAAATAGTAGTGATAGAAAAGAAGAAAATTAAGCGTCAGGAAAGGCAAACATCGGGGAAAATCCTCCATTTCTGGCTTGAGTGATATACTTGACTACTGAGAGAGAAACAGATTTTAAAATATCTAATATTTTTGTAAGATCCTTGAGAGGTGAAGAAGTATTTATATTTAACCTTTATACCCAACATCTACCCACTGCATGTTATAATAGGCAGTGAATGTTGGCTTAATGATCACTAACTGGACTAAGATTGATGACAATCCTGTGACAATCTGACAACTTGGCTCTTTCTGAAGAGGAAACAGCAAAATGAAATGAAAAATATTGAAGAGTTATGGAAAACTCAAATTTATGAAGAAACTCAAATTTATGCTTGATAGACTAAAATTAATGTCTTCAATGCAAATGAAGCATATGGAACTTTTTTTTTACAGCATAATGATTAACAAAACTATGTGGTTCTGTAAATTGTTATATCAGGCAGGAAAGGAAAGTTCCTAAGAATATCAATTGATATGGAGGTATTTATTAGCTGGAAGCTCTTTATAGAAACGTTCAGAGAAAGAATTGGTTGTTCAAGGCAAAGCTGCCTGGATAACAAGCTGTTATAAGGCGGGGAGAACAAGCAGGAGAACAACTGGCATCATCTAGTTTCAGCTGCTCATGCTCATCACATTTGACAGGCGAAAAGAGGAGTTCTCAAATAACACTGAGGCCAAATTTGTATTCATCTTCAGATTTTTTAGGGCAACATAGGGTTATTTTTGTTCCCTAGATGGGCTATTTGCTTACCCCAACTTTACTAGAATATTCTTTATGCATAATGAGAAAAGGAAAAATATAGAGGATGTGTTCTTCCAAAAGATAAGTGTCAATAATTTTCAGTAGATAATAGAATATTCAAAAATGTACACTGACAGGGGCTGAGGAAATAGAACAGTGGATAAGACACTTGCCATGTACACAAGCTGACCTTTGTTTGATTCCCAGAAAGCCAGGGAGTTCCCTGAGTCCCACCAAAAGTGAGACCTGAGTGCCCTACCAGGAGTAAGCCTGAGCACTGCTGGATGTACCATAAAATCAAATGATTGATTAGTTTAAAAAGTGACACTGCTCTTTCCCTTCTGCCACAGGTTTGCGCGGAGGCGGAGGTTCGGGTGTGTTCAAAATTCGGCTCTACCATAATCCATCACCATGGCCAAGGAAGACATTGCTGCTGGAGTGTCATGGATATGAATTTTTTTTTGTTTGTTTTTGGGCCACACCCAGCAGCGCTCAGGGGTTACTCCTGGCTATGCGCTCAGAAGTCGCTCCTGGCTTGGGGGACCATATGGGAACCGGAGGATCGAACCGCGGTCCGTCCTAGGCTAGCGCAGGAAAGGCAGGCACCTAACCTCCAGTGCCACTGCCCGGCCCTCATTTGTGATGGCCTCGCATGTGGAATCCGCAGAGCTGCCAAAGTCTTAGACAAGCACCAAGCCCATCTTCGTGTATTTGCATCCAACTGTGAAGAACCTATGTATGTCAAGTGGTGGAGGCACTTTGGGCTGAACACCAACCAGATTAACCTGATTAAGGTTGATGACAACAACAACAAAAAAACAAAAAATAGAAGAATGGGCCGGCCCCTGTAAAATTGACAGAGAGGGGAAAACTGTAAAGTGGTTGGCTGCAGTTGTGTTGTGGTTAAGGGCTATGGCAAAGAGTCAAAAATCAAAGATGTCATCGAGGAATACTTCAAATGCAAGAAATGAATAAATTAAGAATTTTGAAGAAAAAAAAAACTGACACTGACCAAGGGCTGGAGTAAAAGCCAACTAGCTAATGTGGGCTTGATCCCTGGTATCCCATGGGATCCCCACAGTCCGTAAGAAGTAATACCTGAGTGCAGAGACAGGAATAACTCTGACCACACTGGGTGTTGCCCAAACACACACACACACACACACACACACACACACACACACACACACACACACACACACACACACGTGCATGTATACTTGTACGCAAAAACTGACACTATTATAAAAAATCCAATCTTATAAATATATAATTTTTTCTTTTTTGAATTTTTAAAGTAATTTTTATTGTAACCAAAAGTGAATAACAAATCTTTTACAGTAATATTTAAGGCACAAAGTGACAATGAATCAGGGTCATTCCCACCACCAGGGTTGTCCTCCCTCCACTCCTTTTCCCAGCATGTGTCCCAT
Organism: Crocidura indochinensis; assembly: GCA_004027635.1. Lineage (NCBI taxonomy): Eukaryota > Metazoa > Chordata > Mammalia > Eulipotyphla > Soricidae > Crocidura > Crocidura indochinensis. The sequence continues at coordinate 3,233 of PVKC010052785.1, forward strand.
ATCTTTAAAAAATAAAATCAGATTTGATCAGGGAGATTTCATTTAAATTTACCCAGAATTAAATATTCATATTTTGTCTGAGATCTAAAATAAAACATTTAAAAACACATAAATAAACCTTCTTAGATAAGCAAAATATTAAGAATATCATTTTGAAAAATCATCAATTTTATATGATCTATAAAACATAAAGCAAAAATTTAAAGTATCTATAAGTATTCATATGTTATATTTATAAATCTGCATTTATAAATATTTATATTTATATATCTATAAGATTTATATGATGTATAAGAACGTAAAGCAAATATTCAGAGATCTGTGTCCAGAGCAACATGATTCATAATTGGTGAAAAGTGGAAGTAACCCTATCCATCCACAGATAAATGGATTTTTAATGACATAAAATGGAAATTTGTTCAGCCTAAAAAAATTGAAGGAAAAACTGACACATGCTCTACGGCATGATGAGCTTTGAACATGTTATATCAAATGAAATAATCCAGTCACCAAAAGTTTGATCTTGTATTTTTACTTAAATGAGTTTTTTTTATTAGTAAAATTCATGAATTCAAAAGGAACATGGTGGTCACTAGGACTGGCTAAGCTGAGGTAGAGGAGTTAGTTGGAGACCCGGCTATGATGTGTTTTAATTAGGAATAAAGTTTAGTTTGAAAGATGAAAAAGATCTAGTATACCCTGGGAGAAGTAGTTAAACTAAATACTACGACACATTTTTAATGGTTAGAATTTTATGTGTAATGTTATCACAATGAAATATAAAAGTTAGCAAATAGTAATGAATAAATGGGAGCCACTGAACTGTCCTATGAGAACTATGATATAACCTGAAAGAAGACATTTAGTACGGGATCCCATCACAACTCTATAATTAAAAGGAATTTCTTCTGTGATGGGAAAGAAGAGCAGCATCTTTTGGATCAAAAGAAGGAACAACTTTCTGAAATTTTCCATTTCGTTTTATCAATAGAATTTTCCACTGTCTTTTTAATGAGTTATTCCAGACATTACCTCAGTATCCGCACAGCACCTGGCAGGGGCCTCCTTAGGCCAGGAAACATTTGTTGACTGAATGAGAGAATAGGAATGGTTTAACAGGAGCCTGGCAGGACTGCCTGAGATGAAACTCAGGTATTCTGTGAGAAGGCACTCAGATATCTGAGAAGAGCTCCAAGTTTCATTCTCTTGGCTGTGTTTGGTGACCTTCAAAGGCCTCTCACACCCTGCAAAGCTACAGTTTCATGAGCTAACTTTAAGCCCTGGCCTTGATACTTAAGAAGCATGAAGATGTTAGTGTCTGTATTCAAATATGTACCCTCCTTGCTCTATAATTTCTTTTTACTTTTGGGTGGCAGTCATTGGAGTCACACCTTGCAATATGCAGTGTATATTCCTGGCTCTGTGTTCAGAGTAATTGCTAGTGATGCTAAGAAGACTGGATGTGACCCCAGGGATGGAAACAGACCCTGCCAACCCAACAACATACTTTACCTCCAATACTATCTCTTGAGCCTGATAAAACTTTTAGAGGATTAACATAACATATTAAATATACAAACACAGGTCCAGAAAGATAATACAGTGGGTAGGGATTTGCCTTGTATGCTGCTGATCCAAGTTTAATCCCTGGCACCCCTAATCATCCTCCAAGCCCACCACCAGAATTTATTCTTGAGTTATTCATTCAGTTTGGGTTGTTAAGGTCTGGGTCTCATAATTTCATTGTTGTTTATTCTGGCTTGGATATTTAGTTCTGTCCTTTATTAACTCTACCAATGTACCCCCAAAGAACCCTTAGTCCCAAACTCCAGTCATTTCATATGTGTCTTTCTCCTCTCCCACTCAATTTCTTTCTTCTCCTCACTATATTTGGAGGCCTAGTGTTCTTGACAATCCCCATTTAAACCACTGCATTTCTTCATGAAGTTATTCTAAATACCATTTATAAGTGATATCATTGTATTTATCCTTCTTCTGGCTTAATTCATTTAACATAATATCTGCCAGTTCCATTCATGTTGCAGTGAATTGCATGATAGCATCATTCCTTACAGCTATGTAGTATTCCATTGCATATATGTACCTGCCTCCATGCTATCTCTCCAGTCCCACATACATCCTTTTGAATGAATGTATTTCTTTCCTGGAGATACCCAAAAGTGGAATTACTGGGTCAGATAGCAGCTCAATTCTGAGTTCACTGAGAACCCTCCATACTGTTTTCCATAGGGGTTGGACCAGACAGCACTCCCACCAGCAGGATGGATGAGAGTTCCTTTTCACAACATCCCACCAACACAAATTGTTCCCAATATTTTTTTAATGTTTAATCCTCTCTGGTGTAAGATGATATTTCACTGTGGGCTTCGTTTTGGATTTCCCTAAAATGATGATGAGCATTTTTTTCATGTACCAATTGGCCATCTGTTGATCATCCTCAAAGAGATTTCTATTCATTTCTTCTCCTCATTTTTAATGAGGTGTTTAGATTTGGGGGATTAACCTTTGTGAGTACTTTATATACCCTAGATACCAACCTTTAATCTGGTGAATTGTGATCTACATTTTTTGATCATCTTTTCCCATTCAATAATTTAGTCTTCAATTATCCTTTTGGTAATTTGCTTCTAATGGGGCTCAATTTGGTATTACTTTGTCCTCAGGAAAATTTGGCATTTACCTAAAGTTTTTGCTGCTGTTTTTGTGACATAAGTGGGGAACAGAGCAGGCAGAGGTATTTCCTAAGTGAAAGCTAACACGCTGCTAAACATCCCAAGGTCTAGAGATGCAGTAAGAACTGTTATCCAGTCACATGTTTGTACTCCACAATGGAGAATGATCTAGCCTCAAAAGTCAGCAGTGCAGAGATTGAGAAATTCTGATACAATCTATATTAGAACATCCCTCTGCTCTACTGAAGAAAGAATTAAGTGGCCCCTTCTTTTCCCTCACTTTCCAGAGCTCTAATACACTGAAAATATAGAATGTACATCAGCATCCAACCCTAACTCTGCAATGCCTCAAAGTCTTTCCTATTTTGTAACTTCTTAAAGCACAGTCCATTTGGGAGATGTAGCAGAATTTAGATACTCAGGATGCAATGGATCATTTTGATTCTGCCTAGATCTTGCCCAATTTCTTTCAGGTTGTTGCTGTTCTCAATTTAATATTGGTCTAGGGGATAGGTGGAGGTGAAGAGGTTGGATAATCCTACAATCTGGCAGCCCCAATAGTGCCAGGATATTCATGGTAGAGAGAAAAGATGCAGGCTTGCTACATCTTAGTTTCAATTAGGAAGAATATTCTTTTTCTGAAAGCATAATATAGGTGCTTTGTCCATTATATTTTCATTTTGTAAGTTGTATTTTGTTGCTCTTCAATAATGAAACTTCTTTTTAAATCCTGGCAGTATATTCAGAAATCCTCTCTTTTTGTGAATGACTAAAAAATTGCCATAAACCTGGTACAGGCCTCAGAAGTATAGGCATCCTCCATTCACCCCTGAACCAGGCAAGCTATCTACAAAACATCCAAGGTGTTTTTGTTTTTGTTTTGTTTTGTTTTGTTTTGGGGCCACACCCCAGTGACACTCAGGGGTTACTCCTGGCTATGCGCTCAGAAGTCGCCCCTGGCCTGGCCTGGGGGACCATATGGGGCACGGGGGATCGAACCGCGGTCGTCCAAGGCTTGCGCGGTAAGGCAGGCACCTTACCTTCAGCGCCACCGCCCGGTCCCACATCCAAGGTTTTTTATAACATCTGGAAGCAATCCTCTATCAGGGAAGATCTTACCACGACTCTGACATCGACCTGCTCAAAAGAGACTTCCCTTAACACTAAGAAGACTTGACAACAACAAGGACCTGCTCTACAGGACAGGGTTCTCTGCATTGCCCTTTAATTGTGAGAGGACACTCTGCACCATCCTGACTGCAATATAGAATATGCAGATTCCAGGATCTTTAGTACAGAAACATGATACCAACAACAGAGACTATGTGAAAAATAAAAGTTTATTGACAACAGACAATGACCTGGATTGGACAAACTAGTTTGCCTGGAGCCTAGAGTTGGTCTTATGCCAGGAAACTTCAGGGGTAGGGTCTCCTTGTATTTAAGCCAAGGCTTTTCCTTTCCATGTCCCTCATATTTTGGTGGGCCTATGCAAACAATAATTTCCACTCTAAAAAAATAATTGCCACTCTAACACCATTTTTACTGTGCTCCTTTGACTCTAATCCTTAAGTAAAACAACCCACTTAAACTTTTGAGGTTAACTTAAACTAACAGGCATGTGCATGGAAATGTAAAAAAGTACTTTTCCTTCAATGTTTAAGGAGTTATATAAGTCTTATGTCTTTAGATTGTTTTGGGTGATGATAAGAAATATTATGTACTGCAATCTGGGGACTTGCGGTACAAAGTAATTGTACATGGTCCTGTTTTATTTTTCTTAATGTTCTTTGGCTGAAAGTTCAAAGTTAAGATATCAGCAATGGGACTACTGAGAATTCTGTTTATGGGAGATTGTCCTTCCACTGTAACTTTACCTTGTCCTCTTTCTTTGCATCTTTGTTCTCATAATTAAAAATAAAAAATTAGTGCTGCTAAGAAATATGTATTACAATCTGGCGTCTTGAGGGACAAAGTAATTGTACATAGGTTCTGTTCTATTTTTCTTAATATTCTTTTGCTGAAAGCTCAATGTTAAGATATCAGCAAGGGGACTTATGTGAAGTCTGTTTATTGGGTGATCGTCCTTCCACTGTAACGCTACCTTGTCCTCTTTCTTTGCATCTTTGTTCTCATATTTAAAAATAATAAAAAGAATTAAAAAAATAAAAATAAAAATAAATAAATAAAAAATAAAAAATTAATAAAAAAATTTTTTAAAGTAGGTTTTAGTGCTAGACTTGCCCTCAGAGGGCTCGGAAGGGCACCCCCCAAAAAACTGCATCCTGGAGCTGGTCAGGACAAGAAGTCAAGAAAGACACAGTGAGGGCCCGGAGAGATAGCACAGCAGTGTTTGCCTTGCAAGCAGCCGATCCAGAACCAAAGGTGGTTGATTCGAATCCCGGTGTCCCATATGGTCCCCCGTGCCTACCAGGAGCTATTTCTGAGCAGACAGCCAGGAGTAACCCCTGAGCATCGCTGGGTGTGGCCCAAAAACAAAAACAAAACAAAACAAAAAAAGACCCAGTGAGTAAGGACTGACTGTGGGGGTCGCCAGGCAGAGAGTTGATTCCTCTGTCGATGAAGGTTCTATCCTGCTGTGCCCTTGATGACTGTGATAACTTGAAGGGACCTGGTGGCTTTGCTTGTGTCTCTTTTCTGGATCTCTGAAGCTCTCCTCAAAGGGCTCGGAAGGGCAAAAAAACTGTCACCTAGAGGCCACAGAAGAGCAAGGCTGCTCCGCTTCATTTCGCGGCCACACACTCTTTCTAATCAATGAACCCCAACACAACATGCAGAAAAAAATCACACTACAAGCATGACAATGGGGAAACCTCTCAGGCAAACGCATGCACAAAGAATGAAGATGATAACTTTGATGACCCCAAAAATTCCAAGCATCTGATTAACCTCTCAGATAAGGAGTTTAGAATAGAAATATGGAGATATGGAGAATGTTCGTAGAACTCAAAGAAAGCATAGATCGATCTGAACAGACCACAAAGACAGAAATCAGAAAACTCCAAACTAAAATTACAGATCTGAAAAACACAGTAGCTTAACTGAAAAACTCAGTGAATGACCTCTCCAGCAAGGTAACAGCAGCTGAGAACAGAATCAGCGTGCTGGAAGATGAGATGCAGAACACGCAATACAGCAGAAGAAATTGGAAAAGAACCTTAAGACAAACATTCAGACAATGGAAAAAGTACTCAAGGAATGTGAACAGATAAAAATAGAAGTCTTTGATAAGTCAACAGAAACAACACAAGAATCACTGGAGTCCCAGAGGCCCAGGTAGGAGATCCCCAGGAAGAATCAACCATCAAAGACATCATCACAGAGATACTCTCAGAGCTAAAGACAGCATGCAATCAAATCCTACATGCCCCAAGAGTACCAGCTAAAAGAGACCCAAAGAAAAACACCCCAAGACACATCCTAGTTACAATGACAAACCCCATAGATAGAGATAGAATACTGAAAGCAGAAAGATCAAAAAGGGAAATTACACTCAAAGGAACATCCCTAAGACTTACCTCAGACATGTCACAAGAAACCCTCAAGACCAGAAGACAGTGGTGGAATATTGTGACAAGACTGAATAAAATGGATGCCTTACCGAGAATACCGCACCCAGCCCGTGCTTGCCTTGTACAAGAATAACCTGGGTTCTATTCTTGGCATTCCATATGGTTCCCAAACCCTCCAGGAGTAATTCCTATGCATATAGCTAGAAATGTAACATTGAGCACCTCCAGGTGTAACCAAAAAACACCAAAAAAAAAAAAAAAAAAGAAAAGAAAAGAAAAAAAGAAAAAGAAAAAAGTCAATCTATTGAGAGAATACCACATAATGGTTAAACTGGACAACTTTTAAATTAGCTTAGAGAAAAATCCTTTTCTCTATTTTAGTGATCACCAAGAATGAGAGAATACTCTTGGGGCCAAAGTGACTGTATAGTGGGTAGGTTGCTTGCCTTACACTAAGTTGACCTGGGTTCCATCTCCAGTACAACATATGGTCCCCTGAGGACTGTCAGGAGTAACTCTTGAGTGCAAAACCAGGATTAACCCCTGAGCACCATGGGGTGTGGCCCAACAAAACAAGACAAAAAAAAAAAAAGGAATGAGAGAATATTATATATATATTCAGATTATTATTGTCTGGTTATAATTTTTTT
>PVKC010052786.1:0-10228 GCA_004027635.1 Crocidura indochinensis
CGGTGTTTGCCTTGCAAGCAGCCGTTCCAGGACCAAAGGTGGTTGGTTTGAATCCTGGTGTCCCATATGGTCCCTTGAGCCTGCCAGGAGCTATTTCTAAGCAGACAGCCAGGTTACCCCTGAGCACAGCCGGGTGTGACCCAAAACCAAAAAAAAAAAAAAGAAAAAAAAAAGAGAATTGAAAATGGGAATAATTTACCAAATCTAATGGGTTCCTTGGAAGAGCTATTGCTGTTAAAGGCAACTTCATTCACTTTCCCATCCAAGTAGCTGATGTTGAAGCTTCTTTGTAGTTTTTGGTGGTAGGTTTGAATTTGTAAGCTTCCCATCAGTCTAAAAGCTTAGAGTTTATAGCAGTAATCATGACTATATGATTGAAGCTGCTTTGGGCTTCCAACATCATTGATCAAAAAACACCCATATACTTTAATAACAATCGTGCTTGTCTTAGGAAAGCTTTAATCACTTGAGGCCAAATAATTCATTTTAATTTCCCTATTAATATAATAATTTCCCTATTAATATAGTAATTCCCCTATTATGTAGGTAGGAATACATGAAGAAATAAGATGCATTATTGAATCTTTTCCCTCTCCTTTAGTAAAAGAATCAGAGGGTATCATTTAGAATTATATTCTGAGAACAATAGTTGTATGAATATTCCAAGTATAACCACTCATAATTAATATTTACTCTGGATTACACAATGGGACCTTCTTTGAAAATCAGCTCTTAACGATGTATTTCATTAACATGAGGTCACACTAGTTTAGGATGGGATTAATTCCCTGACTGTTATCTTTATAAGAAAAGGCGTAAAGGGATGGAAAGAAAATATAGGAGTTAAGATGCTTGCCTTGCATATTTAACTCTGTGTCAATTCCAAAAAATTTGAGGGTCTGCTGAGCATCAACAGGAGTGATCCCAGAGCACAGAATGGGGAATGGCTCTGAACACAGAGTGAGAAATGGGAACACAGTGTATTCCCAAAGAAATGTGTGTATGTGTGTTTTCAAAATAGATGTCCTATATAGCCCTATGACATTCTATATAATAGATTCTCACGTATCTATCAAATGCCTCTACTTCCCATGAAATATGTCAAAGCTTTTGTATGTTTTATTGCTTTAAATTTTTTCTTATATATAGTGACTTCTATCTCTGCACCTATTATTATTTTAAAACAATGAGTTCATTTTCTTTTTAGCACATGTGATTAGCATCAGTGAAAAACAAAATTCAAAATATTTAACAACAGATCAATTGTTTCTCCCAGCTCTCCCATATCAAATTTATTACTCTGATAGTTTGTCATTGTGCATCATTCAAAAGGACAACTTCACAAGATGCGTAATAGTCTTAAAAGAAAAGTGCTTCAATCTTAAAAACTGTTTGTTCACAAAGAGAATCCTGACAACATTTTCTTTAGAAATCTCATTCTAAAGAAGTCAAGGTTGTTTGTTATTGCCTTGCAAATTAGGAATACATTGTTTTTTTTATTTGTTTCCACAGTTTTATTTAAATAACTTAACAATATATCTGTAAGTTGTAAAAAAAAAATAAGAATTAAAATTGCTGCCAGGGTAACTGTTCTGCTAGGTTATGTTTGATTTAATAGTGTCTTTCTGAGTTCCTAAGAATGAATGGAAGTTTTAGGAAGTTGTAAGGGATTGCTTGGTTGGTAGAAGTTTGTTATAGGTAAGTTAAAAACACTGTTAATTGAAACTGGCTAGGAAAATTCAAAGAGAGGTTTAATTCATGGATAAATATGCATTGTCTTTTGGAGAAATATTTTGCATTTCCATGCTCACTGTAAGCCAAGATGCCAACACAATCAGGTGACCATATTAGTATCTCTTGTGGCTTTGTTGTATTTGTTTGCTGAACCTGAAACACAATAATATCTTCATATTTATATCATGTTATCCATAGACTCTTAACTATATTTCCAAACTAACTCCTCTGAGATTTCTGAAATCATTCATTTTTATCAAATATTATCTTGAATTTGACCCTCCAAAGATTAATTCCCTTGGTTTCTAAGCATTCCTCTGATATATGTTGGCAAAGGAATAAAAGGAGTGAACAATTTTAAAACACGTGAAAAAGGGGGAGAAAGGTCAAACCATTTAGGTTTACTAAAGAGTCAGTATCTTCAGAAAGTCTAGAATCTATTTTTCTTAAGTTCATAAAAGGATTCCTAGGAAATGTAAATGAAGAATACTTTTCCCTGTAGGAACTTTCTTGGACTGCTATCATGAATACCACAAACAGAAGCACATCAGCCAACAGAAATATAGTTCAGGAGGGCAGAAGGCCAAAGCCATGATGTGAACAGGGTTATTTTCTCTGCACACAGGAGAGTCATTCCATGTTGCACTTCTAGTTTTGATGGAAAATATCATCGATGACTACCAATGGTGCCCAGATTCTCTGCTTAATTGATGTCTTATTCTAATCTCTGTTCCAAATTTCAGTACTTTCACTCAGTCTCTGGGTTTCAACTCTGTCTTTTCTTTTTTCTAATAAGGATATCAGTCACTAGATTTAGTTTACTCCCAGAATCCAGATTGTTTTCATTTTCACGTACTTAATTATATCTACAAAATATCAATTTCCAGTGATGACTCCATCAATGCAAGCAGAATTAAGGGCTTGGATAGTTATTTGGAGAAGAGACATTTTTCTACTTTAGTTATAACCTATATCATTTCCACATTTTAAAAGAAAATCATCTTAATCTGTGGTCATATGTGTGCTGTAAAGCATCATTCATTTATTCTAAGAATCCACAGTATAAATAAATTTATGTCATACAAAATTAGAGTACATTGGTTTTATATATGGTGGTCATTTTACTTAATAGAAAATATTACAGAATAAAAACATTATGCTATGTCACATAAAATAAATATGAATGATACCTTTTAATATAAAATATTGTAAATCAGGATGTAGATTTGTTTTGTTTTGCTTTGGGGGTCACACCTGACGGTGCTCAGATCAGGGGTTACTCCTGGCTCTGGTGTCAGAAATCACCCCTGCAGACTCGGGGACCATATGGGATGCCCAGATTCGAACCTCCCTCCATCCTGTGTTGGTTGTGTGCAAGGCAAATGCATTACCACTGTGATATTGCTCCAGCCCCCAGGATGTAGATTTTTAAAAACAATTTATATTGTTATATAAATAGGTTATAATTCTTGTTTTTAACTTTTCATTGTTAATCTAAACTTTGTACAATATTTATGCTCACAAACCTATGTAGAACTTGATCTTTGAGGATTTTTCTGGGCATTCCATAAAAATTTTCCCTCCCTAAATTAGACATCTCTCATTAGACAATAATATTTTCTTCATTTAACTGCCTTTTATCTATTGAAAAAAGAACCTCAGATGTCCTCTATGTAATTCACTCAAAGTCAATAGTTTTGTAGAGAATATTATTTGTAATCAATTTTATAACCCAACCTCTGAATGAGGTCTGCAGGTGAAGTTAGAGAATAGAGGTGAAGGGTAAATCAGAGTAAACATCCATAAACACCAATGGCTTCACTAAGAGCAGATGGTGTTCAGAATCAATCCACTTATGATTACTCCATAATAAAGATTAAAGTTGTTTGACCCCTTCCAGAGGTATGCTAGGCAAGCTGCCAATGTGCTGGACATATTCTTGGCCCCTTTATTCCAGGTTAAATTTTTCCTTCCATTTATCTAAATCACTTCCAATTTTTACTAATGAATCGATCCATTAAAAAATTAAGAGTAAAAAAAGAGAATTTTATGTCATCATTATCTTTTCATTATCAGAGTCCATTAACAAGGACTAGAAAAATTTTATTGTCCAGATCTGATCTTACAATAATGTTTTGAATCATACACTTTTGAGTTACATTCTGTTTCCAATGTATGTGGGGTTGGTAATTAGATGGTGGATGCTCATCTTTTTTTTTCCTGTGAAGTTGGCCTTGTGAGTGAAGAAATTTGGGCGTGATAACAAGGTAGCAGCTGTAGCTGAAATTCTAATGCACAGCAGGGGATCTGATACACCGGAGTTCATTCTTCTTATGAATTGGCCTGAAGCCATTATTTCCAGCAGGATAAAGGAGTACATTGTTCCAATCTATGACAGTTTGTGAGTTTCCATGACTGCCTCTACAAGACCTTGGAATGATTATGCACACAAAAAGGCAACCAGTAGACAATTTTGGGAGATAATTTGTAGACGTCTAAACCTTGAAAGCTTTCAGGTGACTAGAAAGTCAAAAAAGAATACATGTTTGAGTGAATCTCTTAAAAAGAGAGACAGGAGTTTATAAGATACCTTTGTTCCTTTGTCTTTAGTTTGATAGTAAATTAAACTTTCTAGGTCTACAGAGAGTTCAGTCTGAGACGTCCTCCATATAAGAATCAATACACCAGTATCTTAAAGGGACAATTAGATGGATTTTCTCACATTGCACTTAGGAAATTCAGCATGATGTAGAATTTTAAGAAAACCCCATAATTCTCCCAGACACAACTGATATTACATGCTCAAATCAAAAACACTGTCTATTTCTCAAAGTTTCTTTGCTTCCCATCAATAGACTTTCCACATTATATATAATGAATTCATTTATTAGATATAAATGCAGATATATTTTCCCGTGGCTTTATTCATTACTATGTTTATGAAATTTGTCTAATTTTGCGTGTCTTCATTTGTTTATTTTCATTGAGTAAACATCCCACAGTATTTCCCCAGCAGAATATTAGTAATTGGGGGATTGTTACCAACCAGACATACTCAGGAGTAATTCCCACCTCTCTGATTGGGGATCATTGCAGACAGTGGTCAGAGTCAACTTGTCATGCTGGCCATCATTCCCAGAACTCCCGAGTTTAAACATATGCTCCAGCTCATTGAGTACTATCTCCAGCTCTATGATGCATTTTATTTGGCATCTAAGTTGTTGATAGATTTTGGAAGGTTTCTGTTATAAGGTTATTGTGAATAAGGTTACTAACAACGCTCCTGTGCCTTTGTTTTGGTGATTAGTTATACATCTGGTGGCTATGTATATCTTTAGTCAAATTTAGAAGCTAAAGAAAAAAGCTCTGTGGAGCTTTGATAGAAGAGTATATCATTTTAATATGGCATCTTCTTTGTTTTATAGTTTTATGAGTTGTTGACAATTCTTATTCTTGTTAATTGCTATTTATATTTGGAAAGGCAGTCTTCTCATAGAAGCTTAATATTATTATTCAGAGGATAACTGGACTAAAATATCAAGTAGATATATATTTTTACATTGGATGTTTAGTTAATGCAATTGTAATTAGTGGGTTTAACTTTTTCATTGGGGATTTTTTTTTTGGCAAGTGCATCTGTCAGTGCTCAGGGATGATTCTACATCTGCACCTAGAATCACTCCTGCTGGGACTCAGAAAACCCAATATTGTATTTTAGATCAAACTAAGGTTGGTTGCATGCAAAGCAAGTGCCTCATTCAATGTACTATGAGTTCTGCCAATTTTAGTTTAATTTCTCCCAAATACTTTTCTTCTCTGTTGTTCTATGCCTTGCCTTTACTTAAAAATCTTCTTACTTGGGGTCAGAACGGTGGCGCAGCAGTAGGGTGCCTTGCATGCACCTGACCTAGGACGGTCTGCAGTTGGATCTCCCAGCATCCCATATGGTCCCCCAAGCCAGGAGAGATTTTTGAGTGCATAGCCAGTAGTAACCCCTAAGTTTCAATGGGTGTGGCCAAAAAAACAAAAAATAAATAAAACAAAAAATATTCTTACTGCCTACTTATATTTTATAGATTTTTTTAAATGTAATTCATCTGCTTTCAGCCTCAGAACTCCATATCACTACTATGATGGTCACCACTAGCCAAATTTTATAATTAAGAGTTATTAACATTTAATAGTTGCTTTTTAAAAATATGTAATGTTATGGTGCATCCATGATTTGACTGATAGGTCAGTGAAATAGGTTTTGAGCCTCACCCATACATGCTCAGCAGCTAATGATCAGGAGCTATTTCTTTTTTGTTGTTTCTTTTGTTTTGTTTTGTTTTGTTTTGGGGTGAGATTTAGGGTTACTGCTGGCTCTGAGCTCAGAAATTGCTCCTGGCAGGCATAGGGACCTCATAGGATGCTGGGATTTGAATCACTGTCTGTTCTGAATTGGTTGTGTGCACGGCAAATGCCCTACTCCTCGACCCCCTCAGTAGCTATTCCTGGCTCTCTGCTGATGAGGGAAACCCTGGCAGTACTTGGCAGACCATATGTGGTACTGGGCATTGAAACAGATAGGTTTGATGAAAGACAAGCACATTAAATTGTGAAATACCTTACATACACGATAATTTCATTAAATTCCTACTATAATGAGTAGACCATATTCTGTTAATGTACTAATATAAATATAAGTTCTAGATTCTAGCTTATTTTCGGTTATCTTTTGTCTTTAGTACTGTTATTTAAGCTATAGTTTGACTGTAACATATATGTATCATTCCAGCTTCCATATTATAATTTTAAAATCATACTTCCTATTTCATAATATATGATATAAAAACAATTTATTACCCTGCTAATGTTGGAAAAAACACTTATTTTAAACCCTAAATACATATCTTAGTCTTTGACATGATACATAATTAGTGAAACAGTTAAAACAATGCTAAGCAAAGCCTGCTTTTTATGTTCTGAAGTACCTAAGTATTTTGACTCATTTGGTTATTTCTTATTTTACCTGACTATAAATGTCATATATACTCAGTTCATCTGCTGTTTTCCAAATAAAGTCCTTAACCAACAGTGATTATTTCTCCTGCTTTCTCACATTAAAAGGGATACTTATTTTTCTTTAAAGCCAATAAGCTTCAAATCCTGGCATCACCAGGTAATGAAACATTAGCCAGTTTTCTCATAAAAATTGGGTGCAAAGTTATAATTGCACTCTACTCTAATCCAGCGGTCCTCAAATAATGGCCTGTAGACCACATGTGACCTGCCAAGGACATTTATCTGCCCCTCCAGGTATTTTTGTCACAGCTGCCTGTCCTATTTTCAGCCTACATGTCCCAGGGAGTCAGTGTGCATATGTAGAATGCGTGCCACACTCTTCCAACTCCCCTCCTCTCTGTAACTCGACTTCTCTCAGAGGTTCTCAATCTATGATGGATCACTATTGTTTATAGTATTTTTTCAAATTATAGTCTGGTCCTCCAACGGTCTGAAGAGTAGTGAATTGGATCCCTGTTTAAAAAGTTTGAGGACCAGGGCCAGAGAGATAGCATGGAGGTAAGGCATTTACCTTTCGTGCAGAAGGACAGTGGTTTGAATCCTGGCATCCTGTATGGTCCCCCATGCCTGCCAGGGGGCGATTTCTGAGCGTAGAGCCAGGAGTAACCCCTGAGCGCTGCCGGGTGTGACCCAAAAACCAAAAAAAAAAAAAAAAAAAGAGGTTTTGAGGACCCTTCTCTAATCCCTAAAATGTCAGAACTTAGTCAAAGTGAGAAACACCATCTCCATACTAGTGATCAAATATTTAGTGATGTTTAGTGATGGAATCAATCTATTCAAAACAAAAAGTTCTCCCTTCTATAAGCTTTTCAGTGATCTCACCTCCCTCGGGCTGCTTGCCAATGCATAGCACTATGCTGACACTGCAGAGAAGCTTCACGTAACTGCAAGATAAATTACGTTCCCATATTCTAGATGTGCATTTTCAGAATGCTTAGCCTCCCCTCCTATGCCATGTGCGTTTCCTTCAGCTTTCTTTCGACTTTTCGAAAACTGAACAGCACATGTATCAAATGTGTTAAATTGATGATTTCACTTGCTGTTATAAAGTACCTGTGGTGCTTATCCCATCAAGCCCCAGGGCCTGAATTTACTTCACAGGATTGTAAATGCTGAAGGTTTAACTGGTGCATGTGCAAAGTGTTTGTCTTAAACTTGAAAAATCCTGAACTCCTGTTCTTTTCTAAAGCTATCAATCCTAAATTACAACTTCAGTTTTATGACACTGAGAAGAGGTTGTGGTAATATACAATTGTGGTACAGGTTTTATCCCTTCTGCAACAAAAGAAAAAAATGGGTGTACTAACCTTCAATAAACATTTAGAAGATTACATTGAAGACTCTCCAGGTCTGGTAGAAAAATATGTCAGAAGTTTTGCTGAGTCCACAACTTACAGAAGGAAACTATTATGATGGGTAGACTTTGTTTCTTGCTTTCTAAATTCAAGTAAAGGCTTCTTACAATAGACAAATGCATTACTGTTAATGTAACAGAAACCCAAGGAAATTTCAAAGGCACAGTACAGAGATCTAAGTAAAGATTATCATCACATTATAACACAGAAAATATATATCATCCCTAGCATTTGCAATCCAGATTTTCATCAAAGCCATTTGGCTTTTGAGTGCTCTCAAGTCTTCCGTGGGCAGAATTGTATTCTGCTGCATTTTTTTTGACCCAAACTCAAGTTTCCCTGCGAACTCACAGGGAAAGGTCCTTTCCCACTTATTCAAAGTCTTAAATCCTTTCTTAGAAATACATAAGGATCTTGCATCGATAATAAAAAAGAAATGTGGTCTGACCAAAAATCTGATGCTATTTTAGCTTGGCTCTGCAGGTGCTGTCCATGGTTCTGAATGAATCATCCTGACCATTCTAGCCATTTTTATGTCTAGAAAGAACTCTTTGTAAGATCTCTAAAATTCTGAACCCAATCAATAAAGAACTAATATATATATACATATATATAGATAGATAACAGTAAAAAGTTAGAAAGGAGATAAGAGGGAGAGTGAGAAGAGATAAATATACAAAAGTCATTGGAAAGGCACAATTTCTGAAGAAAAAACATCATTTTTAAATGGACACTAGTGAAAGGATTGGTTTTAGGATATTGAACACCTGAAACATAATCACAAATATCTTTTTTAACTTTGTGTTAATGGTACTTCTTTTGAAATGGCATTTAAGAATTTCTTTTCAAAGGAGCAAACTTCCAGAGGCATTGGGCAAAATGAGATGCTCAAGAAAAACAGGAAATGTAAAAAGTAGTACATTAAATATAATAAGGAATTATAGTTATAGAGAATAGAGTACATATATTTCCTCTAGACATAAATACCATATTTAAGTACCATCCAAATAGTTATAGCTTTTAATTTTTGTCCTTTATATTTGAAAATTTATTTCCAATTATCATATTGTAGTTAAAAATCATTTGTCTCCCAAGGTGAGTACACTACATTTCAAGTACCATTGGGGCACATTCAGAGGACATTTTCATAATTCTGGCCAGGAGGGTATTTCTCTCCTTTTTATAATCAAGTGGCAGATGGACACACCTGCAATGCTCAGGTGTTATTCCTGGCTCTGCACTCAGGAATTACCCAGGAGACCAAATGGGAGGCCAGAGATGGAACCAGGATCAGTTGCCTACTAAAAAAGCACCCAACTTGTGTTCTGTCACTTCAAGTTCCTTCCCTCTGATAATTTTAATTAGTATACCTATTTTCATTAATCAACTCTTTATGCCTGTGATGCTGTTCATAACTTTAATTTTTCAATTATATTTAAGAATAAACAGAGAAAGATACTTCTATCATAATTTTTATTTAAAATATATGAAGGGCATTAGTCATAATGTTTATAATTGCAAATTCTGGAAATTTTTTTGTTTTGGGACATTACTAGGTGATGCTCAGAAATCACTCCTGGCTTAAGGGACCATATGGGTCTCTGGGATCAAACAACGGTTTATCCTCGGTCAGCCACATGCAAGGCAATTACTCTACCATTGTGCACCACTCTGGTCCCAGATTATGGAAGATTTTAAATTCTTTGAGCTATGATTCCAATAGCTAGGGGATTTTATGTCTTGAGTTTCATATTAGTGAATTAATATTGGTGCACTGTTTTACTTTTCTCTTTATGTCTGATCTCATTCTTGCATATAGAACCTGAGTTTTATCTCCTTAACCCTCATTCTTAAAGGAGAAGGAGAAATAGTCAGAATCACTTGGGACATTTGGCAATATCTGGCAATGTTGTTCTTTATAAGAACTCAAGGAGCAAATATCATGGGAAACGTAGAGGCCAGGGATGTTGTTAAACATCTTACAATGCTTTATACTTTCTCAGACAAAAATAAATCCTAGCCCACTAGTCTGTAAAAGCAAAGTTGTAAAACCATGTATTGGAAAAACCTTT
>PVKC010052787.1:0-10121 GCA_004027635.1 Crocidura indochinensis
TCTGGGCAGCCTCCCATGGCCACGGTTTCTAGAAGGCAAAACAGTGAGGTGCGTCTTTTTGCCTAGCCGCCGTGCTTTGAGTGGGATTAGCTGGTGAAGACACACACCAGCCTAGCAACACCTCCTAAGCAACCAGAGAGATCTGCAAAGAAAGAAGCCCAGAAAGAGAAAAGGTCTCCAAGGAGCCCTGTCTCTCAGGGTTCTTGCAGGGGCTGGAGACCCTTCCCATGATGGCAAGTAGTAAGTATCCTTTTCTTGCTCTGCATCCAATCCTAGGATGGTGTGAGCAGCCATAGATTGGCTAGCAGTCTTTCCCACACCTGGCTTGCCCAATATAGTTTTAGGGTTCCCAGAAGGTTATTAGGATTCTGGCCATGAACTAAGAGCTACTTCTGGAGTAGCAGGGGTCTGTGGATGCTTGCTCTGACTTATGCATGATCAAGCTCAGTTTTCTCATTCCATCAGGTAAGCTCCTGAAGCCATGATGCTCTGTTAGTATGAAATTGCTGGGAACGTTGTACAGTAATGACTGTTAGATTACGTGACACATGACAAACCTCCAGGAATAAAAGTTTATGCATGATGGAGCCTACTTCCTAGAAATTTTGTCTGGTGATTTGAAAAATGTTGTATTTCTTGTAAACACCCTCAATATAAAATCAGAGGCACGATGTGATGAAAATGGTGTTCTAAGTCCAAATAGCTGGGCATTTTGGCTTTATCTCCTTCCACAGGTATGCTGTTGTTATTTATTTCCTTTGTTTGACTTTGTTAAAGGCAGGTCTTCGTTAAGTGCATGCTTTCTGTAGGTCTTCTTTGAAAAGCGTATTTATTGTGATTTTGATTATATGATGCTTCCAACATTGATCAGTAGTGCACATGATGAAGGCATGCTAAACATTTCGCTGATGTTTTTCTAAGTGATGAAGAGGATAGACTCAAGTTTGGATACTGGCCAGAAAAAGTCTTTATAGTAGGAAAAGCATGGGTAGTGCTTTTGATAGAATATATTTCATCTATTCAGGAAAGCAATTTATAGCAAAATGGATGGAAGGTGAACTGTAATAGATCAGGTGCTAGGTACCATATCTGCTGTGAGCAGCTCAATTTAAAGTTTCTGTAATCCAGCTCTGTGTTTTACAAGTAGAAATGTTAAGGCCCACAAAAAGTAACTTGATGACACTAACATGTTAATCAATAACGAGCTAGAAGTCCAGTGAAGATGCTTTAAGTATTTAGAATATTATTATTATTTCATTTGTTTTCATGAAAATGAAGCAAATCATTTAACTTTTGATTAACTTGTTTTCTATTTGTGAGCAATTCACCAGAAAACATACATATCCTGATAAGTATAAGTGACAAAGATTACATAAAAGAGTTTGTAAAGGTACTATATATAACTGTCGCTTGTATAAGCAGTTTCACTGTTTTTGTCCACTTCTCTATTCTAGCTCTCATTTTGATTACAGTTTCAGTATAAAAATAAAGGGTCCTTGACAAGCCTCTTGCAAAGCAACAGAGAACATTAAATTGCTTTAAGTGCATAAATTCTTCTACTTCTACAGTTTAGAGTCAATTTTCAACTGTGAACCTCTGTCCTCTCTAGATTGTGTTCTTTGGCGAGTGAGTCATATATTTAAACATTGCTTATTCTCAAAATATACTATATTCTTTTTCTTGATTTGGCTTTATATTTTCTTTAAGGTTTGTTGTCTTTTAGGATGAAATCATCAGATATATTGTATATGCTTGAAATATATTTTTGTTCATTAATAAAGGCAAAAATAAAAATTTAAGCATGAATATTCTCGATTACAGGGATTTACTAAAATTGTGCATTCAAGGTACAAATACTATTTTTTCAGTACTGTTCATCAAACAGTAGGAGGAGGGAAACCTGAATTTGGACATAGATTGAGGAAGAGGAACTAACAAAACCAGATGACATGAACAGGCCCCAGGCCCCCTACCATGCATCATTCTCCTTTGAAGAGCAGGAGGGTGAACAGGATGCCTTAGACTTGGGCCTATGTCTCAGGGTCAGGGCTCTGCTGTGGAAGAGACTTTGGTAGGACGGTTGAAAGAAAACTCCCGTTAATTTTTCTAGATGTCATCAATACTGATCTATGTACATGAAGAATGAAAGTAATTTCAAATTTTCGCCCAGAGAAAGTTTTCCTAATACACCTCTTTCCCAGATACCTAGTCATCTACTGTCATATCATTGCATGGGCAGAATTCATTTGCTCCTGAGTTAGTTTCCTTCTCTTCTATCAGTGT
This sequence comes from Crocidura indochinensis, assembly GCA_004027635.1. Classification (NCBI taxonomy): domain Eukaryota; kingdom Metazoa; phylum Chordata; class Mammalia; order Eulipotyphla; family Soricidae; genus Crocidura; species Crocidura indochinensis. The sequence continues at coordinate 2,284 of PVKC010052787.1, forward strand.
AAACTAAGGAGGACTAGTAAGGATTCATCACTGCAATACTGAAAATGAGAAAACTCTTAAGGTGAAGAATGTTTTTATCCAAGGGATTTTAAAATTGAATTTTCACTTCCTTCAACTCTCTTGCCTCAACTGATTTAATTATTTCCATTGATTTGTTTAATCATTGCTATTTAGGAACTAGGTTTAATTTTAGGATATCCCATGCTTACAGGAGAAACCTCATTATCCTAGCAAGCAAACATTCCTATTGTAGACACATTATCTCTGACTGGATTGACTCAGCCTATGTCTGACTGGGGATAACTAGTCCTGTGGACAGCGCTCATTGTGCTGACATCTAGGTGCCAAAGTGACTATCTAGCATCCAATAAAAACTGGGAAAAAAGTGCCAAACTTAAGACCCAGGAATAACCTAATTTAAGTCGGAGATTAAGAGATTTGGCATTTGCTTGAAAAATAATATGCCAAGGATGCTGATTTGGGAATTATATTCCCTTGTTGAATTCATAGCATTGAGGGAGTATTCCTTACCTTCTGATTCAAACGTCGCAGCAAGAATCCTTCTACACCATTCTCAATTTATTCTACTCTTCCTGAGTAGGGGTGTTGTTTGTGTGTGTGTGTGTGTGTGTGTGTAGTTGTATGTGCATGCATGGGTGTTTGTGTGAGAGAGAGACACAGAGAGAGAGAGAGAGAGAGAGAGAGAGAGAAAGAGAACAAGTGGGGTTTGTGCACACAACCCCACATATCCACATATGTGAGGCAGGTATTCTATAGGTTAGCTATGCCTGTAACGCTAACCATTCTCTCATTTTCTGAGTTCTAAGAGATATCTGGTCTAAGACTTTGAAGATAGGCTATAACTTTAGCTCTAACCATATATATTTAGTTTCAAGTTAATAAGTCTTTTCTCCAGATGTTTCTTTATTTGAAAACAAGTTTGGTGTTTGTGTTGGTTATACATTTAAAAACTCAATTCTTAGGATAGGAATTGATTCTGGAAAACAAGATAAACTAAGAGACCAGGAGCAAAGGTAACTAGTTCTAAGAAGCATGGAGAGGTCTACTGTATGTATGCATATACTTTGTTCTGGAACTTTAAAGGAAATTAGTTTTCTTCATACCTGGTAACATCTAAAACTATAAGCTTAAGATTCTCAGAATTGCTGATGAAGATGGAATTCTACACATATGGGACAGTAGATAACTCAAAGGGCTGGAGTCAAGAGTTAGAACATTGCCTAGTTTTCTAGTTTGATCCCTGACACTACATGTCTGCCTGAACACCACTGGTTTCAACCCAAGATGTTCCCCATTGATATTACTATTGGTGGACAATAGCATTGCTGGGTCCAAGTGAAATCAGATCTCTGGCCTGTGCTTTGAACCATCCAGCTGTGAGAGTGTCCCCAAGGCTCCCTGAGCAATACTTGGGAGGTCCTCTCCCAGACATTACCCCCCCCCCCCAGATAGAAAGGAAATAAATTAAAAGGATAACAAGCTCTCCTTTGTATTCCTCTAACAGGGGCAACATTACATTCCTCCCTCTTGAGTTCTCAAATGGCCTCTGGCCAGATTATTCTAGTTAAGAGTCTGACTAGCTGAACTAGGGTCACAAGAACATTTTGTTCTGGGAAGATTCTGGCTTTTCCCCTATATTCTTGTTTTGGTGGACCAGACAGACACAGCTTGGAAGGTGTTACAATATCCATAGAAACAAGAGACCCTGCTAGTGAACCATGAGGTTGCCATAGAGAAGATCAAGTGGGCATACAGAAAACCAAGGCAATTTTCTTTTATGTTCCTGGAACACTTTCTTCCCTGCCCCATTGTTTCATAATGGATCACACTAGTTAGATTCCTTTTCCCACAGATTTATGGTTCGGTATCCTTTAAGGCACTCATAGGTCACTGAGATTTCCTTAGGTTAACTATTTTTTTCTTTAAGTTGAAAACAGATGCTAGGATTGTATCATATGAAACTGTTATACAGAATTCTTTCCTTCAATATAAGTTGTGCCATTAAATGTGTGTGACCCACAATCTTGCTCCCTGGAAATAAGATATTTGTTAAGATATCAGCTCCTGGTTATTTTAATGACCCATTGCTAAAATCCAAAGTTACCAAATATGGAGAAAATATAAGAAATTTTCTCTTTCAGTCTTTGCTGGTGTTTGTTCATTTGTCAAGGTTGTTTTCTTAGTCTTTGATTCTGAATACTTGGGTTACACTTTTTAAGAAATAGGAAAAACAAATGACAATGCCTATTTTAAAGAGTTTCTTATTTACAATTTTGCTCTGCTAGATGACATATTCTTGGAATGTGCTTGTTGAAATTATCAGAGTTATGATTTGAGTCCAAATTAAGTTAGTATATTGAAAGCCAAAAGTCTGACCTGGGAGCACAATACAGCTGCAGGCAGAATTCAAATCCAAGAACAAAGGACAAAAAGTCAATTAAGATTGGCAAATTAAACTGCCAGGGACAAGTAAAGGAGTAGGAGTCAGATAATCTAATCTAAACAGGAAGGAAGGAAACAACTCTAGTGGAAAAATAATCCCAAAGCAGAAATCATAAATCCTTTGAATATGAAGGGAATAGACAGCTGCAGAACTCCAGGTGCTATTCTGGAAAATCTGTCCTTTATTATTAACCCTTCAGTTTGTAATTTTTCCATTTCTGGAGTTTAGCCATATGCATATGTTGTGAAGTATGCTTAAACAATATATCAGTGTTAACCATAAATTAACAGAATTCCTCAACATTATTCCAGTCTCTTTCTAAACATAGAATATTTACTTCAAGAGATAAATGTTTATGCTTACACTAGTATATATAACACTGCATGTAGCCCATTAATACATGTTATTCTCAACACTGTAACTGTTATTATAAATTATTCACTAAATTTATTTGAGAAATGACACATCTGTCTTATTATTCTTTATTTCTGAATAAAGATCTGTGTTATCAACATATTGGAAATTAGTGTATTATTCTTTGGAGTAGATTATTTTATTGAATCTAAGATTTTAATAAAAATATTTTGTGATTAGCATATTCATACTACTAGACTTTACAATTACATAAGAATAATCATGGACAACACAACTGATGGGATAAGGAGTAAATGAGGTTGTTTTTTTTTTTTTTTTTTTAGAAACTATTGGCAAATAGACTTTCAGGGAAAAAATTTGAAACCTCGTATTTATACTCTCAACTTCTCAGCTAAACTATGTTAGTACACCTATCTCATCCATATTCCATCTACCAAGATTTTGGGATTTTTAGCCTCATTGAGAAGTATCTCAATTATGTATATATTACTAGCTTTACTATTTACATTGTTTTGATTTTACTCATTTGTTTCAGAATGTCATTAATTTTTTCATTATCTTTTTTCATAGCCAACTTAAATATATTTTAAAGTAAATATTAAATATATTTTTGTATCAATAAACAATATATCTAATATGATTTGAGTTCCAGTCTGTAAAATCACACCACATGCTGTATCTCCAACCCCAGGTGAGCACTTCTAAATCAGGTTTGCCATGAAATAAACCAAATCAGGCTGAAGGTGAAACACAACACGTGTAATCTATCAATCTTCTACCTCGTATGGAGCATCTGCTGCCTGCAAGAACTACCATTTTTATTGAGTATAGAGACCATCACACCACAGGTGGTGCATCTATCCTGAGCCCGTCCCGCCCAGGTTTACATATAAGACAATTTGTTTTGGATGAAACCAAGTTGTAAACAAACAGATACGAAGAAACTAGGGATAAACTTTGTTTTAGGTAAAATAAGGTGTAACCTGGGGCCTGAGAGATAGCATAGCAGTTAAGGTGTTTGCCTTGTAAGCAGCGGACCCAGGACCATTGGTGGTTCGAATCCCTGCATCACTGGCAGGCACAGGAGTGATTTCTGAGCACAGAGCCAGGAACAACCCCTGACCACTTCCAGGTGTGGCCCAAAAAACCAAAAAAAAAAGGTGTAACCCAACACCAATTTCCTTTTTTTTTTTTTTTTTTTTTTTGGTTTTTCAGGCTACACCCATTTGATGCTCAGAGGTTACTCCTGGCTAAGCTCTCAGAAATTGCCCCTGGCTTGAGGGGACCATATGCCACGGTCCTTCCTTGGCTAGTGCTTGCAAGGCAGACACCTTACCTCTAGCGCCACCTCACTGGCCCCACCAGCACCAATTTCTGAAGAAATAAATATTATAGAGAGCCTTAAGGGACAATAATTTCCATCAGATAATTTAGTCACTGTAGAATGTGAGAAAGTTAACATACACACCACGTATAGTTAATTATAATAGTGAACAAAATAGCCTAATCTTAGTCACTTCACTATAGTAGTTTCTATATTCTCTTTAGTACATTTGATGAAAGAAAAATTAATATATTTTCTTTACTTTGCATATAGTGAAGTTAACTTGTTTATCAACCTTCACATTACTAATTCCCTTTTTCTTTACAATTATCTGAATATCATTGTTGCTATGGTCTTGATTTATTATTCTTGTCTGATAAATATATAGCTGTTTCATAATAGTTTGGAAAATAAGTGAATATATTTACCCTTTATTATGTATTCTATGTCAAAGTGAAGTTATATTTGGACATATTTTTCTATGGAACCATGGTACAATTTTTTTTGCTTCATTTTAAAAGTATATATCTTGATTTTGACATATTATCTTATAAAGTACCCTACATAAATTAGGTAAATAACATGGGAAATAAATCTGTAAATATTATCTGACATAGAATAAGACATTTTACAGTTTTTTTATTGAAGTAACTTTTTCATCCTTTAACTATAGTTCCCCAGAAAACAGTGATTTATGAATAAGATGTGATTCTAAGCTTTCAATTCCTTACCATAAGAAAAGAATTAAGGCTGTGATTGCCCTGACCAGCAACCTTCTCCATGTGCATAATCTGGATCCACAGCCTGATTGCATTACTGGCAAACTCTGCTCTGGGAATCAGACTGAGGAACAGGAGAAGCAATAGGGCGTGGGAGGAAGGACAGAGGAAAAGCAACACTAACTTCTGACTCCCTCCTTCTTCCCTGTTGTTCTGTTCTCTAAGAAGATGCAGCTGCAGTTGTTGATACAGAATGCTATCTACATAGCCTCTTCCCTCGGAACTAAGATACAGAGAGGCCAAGCATTGGTTCACTGATTGGATAGCCAACTCATTTATTATCTAACTCAGGATGTTTTTGAAAAGTAAAGGGAATAGCAGTAATAGTTCTGTGAAACTGTCCCTAGAATACATGATTTCTGGTCACAATACTTAAATATGAGAATGTAGATGCTGAAACTAAAGGAAAAAAAAATAAAGGGGAAATGCAGGTCAATTACCTTAGAAGGAACTTAAAAACAATAGGATAAGGTGAATGCCTCAGCTGTTTCTTTGATCTTAAGTTTTTGAGTTGTTTTGCATCTATTATGGCACATTTGGTAATGTAATTTTCAAATTGGCATTAGAAAATGGGAAAATTCTAGAACAGGGAGAAGAGGTTTCCTTAGAGATAAAAAGATTGTATATCTATTGCAGAACGGTGATCACCATTGTAATTGTTTTCTTCAGCAATTCACCTCTTTTTATTAGGATATAACAAGAAAATGTATATGATGTAGAGATCACTGGTCTATTCTCTTATGGTCACTATTCCAGTCTTCTGATTTTAGACTTGACATATCATATCTAAGCAGCCACCAAGGCTCTTTTACATTGATATAACTCTTGTGCCTATTTCAAGTTAATCCAGAGTTAGAGGCAGACTAGGTGCTAACAGTTCATAGTTGACTTTCTAAGATAATTCTTGAATTATCTCAGAATTCTTTCATTGGTCACAGATTTAGGAATCTGTGATTTATGGTTCTCCTAGGAAGCTAGACAAAAATAAATTTTTAATGAAATCCAATAATTTTACTGCAGATGAAGAGGATTTTTAGGGAGATCATTGGGGTAAAACTGGTCCCCAGTAACGCTGAAAAAAAAAAAGCAGTTGAAACAGAATGTGAGATCTGATCTTCATCCCAACAGAGTCTGTCACTTCATGAACTCCACTCTAAAATTGAAGACCAATTTTTGAACCCCCCTGTGCAATCCTTTAGGAAGTGGCAAATGGTAATTTCATTCACTCATTCAGAGCTAATGTCACCACTGATCAGGAATTCTTGGGCAAGGATCTAAAAGTCTAGGTCTACCAGAAAAACAATTCTAATAACAGGCTCCTTAACAATGTGCTTATTTTGTTGGAGTAATGAGAGGTAATTTGTATTTCCAAAGCCAAATTTATAAAGCAATACAAGTTTTAAGAACATCTGGATAAACTTGGGACATAGAATGGTTTCAAATGTTGGATTAGAATGCTTTCCCAGAGTCACTCACTGGAAGGAAACCAAATTTTTGTTGTTTGGAAGATTTGTGTAGAAATGTTTAAGGCAGAATTAGTTTTACTTCTAGATTCCTTACAACTTTAATCTATTGCCATTTTAGCTGTCTCTATTTGATTACTATTTTATACATTTTATTATGTTATACATTATGATATAAATGGTTATCGCAATTTTATTTTATTGATTATTTCTATAACTAACAGTCATTATGAACTATTATTAAATACTATTAAAGTTGATAGCAGATGCCCATTGGGATCCTATTCCACGTGACCTGTATTTATTTTGATATTCTAACTGTCACAAACCTATCCCTCTGTTCATTTTTATCAGTAAATTTATAGTAAGGTTCTGGTAGGGAAACTTTTTTACTTATGTATATATATACTTATATATACATATAAACACTCTAGTTATAGATTTCTGTCTCTATTGTGTATATTATCTGTGTAATTTTGTAGCTGAATATAACTATACTGATCCTTTCTCTAGATAAAAGACAACTATTTTAAGGTATTGAGTAATTTAGCAAGTGCTAAAAAAATTCAGTTTCTACCAGTGTTGCACGTTATTGTATTTTCAGTCTCTGAAGAACTTAATGTGCAATAATTTTCATAGAAGAGCAAAATTTCTTGGTTCTTAATTGTTTACAAATCTGTCTTTCATTGCACTTAAATTTGTATCTACTACTGCTGCTTCTTTTCAGTTTATATGTACATGCTCAGCAAAAGTTACTTTTTGTTTTTATTTTAATAAATGAACATTAAAACAAACACCTTGCTGTTATCCCATGTTATTTATCAAACTTCAAGAGCAGTTTTTTTTGTAGTGGATGGCACCTGACAATGTGCAGGTCTTTTTTTTTTTTTTTTTGATTCTTGGGTCACACCTGGCAGCGCTCAGGGATAACTCCTGGCTCTACACTCAGAAATCGCTCCTGGTAGATTTGGGGGACCGTATGGGATCTCTGGATTTGAACCACCCTCCTTCTGCATGCAAGGCAAGCACCCTACCTCCATGCTATCTCTCCAGCCCAATGGGCAGGTCTTCACCGCCAATTTTTGCACAACAAGCTCTTGTTGACAATAATATTCTAGGTACATGTTAACTTAATATCAGGAGATTTCCCATCACCGAATTTTTCTCCCTACACCTCCGTTCCCATTCTACCTCCCGTCTCTACCTTCCTCAGCCCCAGGCCTGCAAGAGTACGTGGTCTCCTCTGCGCCTAACTCGCTACTTAGTGGTCCTACACCTGTGTGGTCTTGATAGCTCCCTTATTTCCTCCTGTATTTGGGGGTCGGGACTAGATAGATCAAGTTACATGGTTTTGTTTGAAGAAGGGAAAAGTAATACACTGGAGTAAAAATCAGATACGCTGAAAATGGGTGGGGTCCTTCTAGAGGCTCTCA
>PVKC010052788.1:0-10218 GCA_004027635.1 Crocidura indochinensis
GTTATGTGCTCAGAAATTTCACCTGGCTTTAGGGGACTATATGCGACTCCCAGGGATCAAATCAAGGTCCATCCTAGGTCAGTCGCATGCAAAGTAAATGCCCTACCGCTGTGCTATCACTCTGTCCCCAAGAACAGCATTTGCTTTTAGATGATAGTCCTGGATGTCTTATACTTTATGTATGCAGAAATACAGAGATACATAATAATAGAGGCAAAATATCCTATTAAAGCATATTTCACCCTGCATTTACTACAGTAGTTACAGAGGTATAGCAACCCTAGCTAAATCCAATACAAATATATTAAGTGGAAGATTGCATGAAGAAGAGGTTGTTTCCTTTTTTATTGCAAGCATTCACTGATCTTATTTTAAGGTTAAAGCCCCTCAAGTGTCCTTCCTCCCTCTTTCAACTGGCAGTTGTGGTTGTGCAAGGGTGAACTGCCAGCCAGGCTCAAACAAAAAGTGACTTGTGGTCATGAATTTCCTCTTGACTCTGTTTGGGGGCAGTTAGTATTGGGGAGTTTTGGGGGTTGGAGGCTGAGGCTGGATTTTGAGTGGTTGCTAATTCTGACTCCAATCTCTTCATTTATATTACTTTGGTGGTGATTTTTACCCTTCTCGGGTAAAAATTTGATAGAGACAATTATATTCAACTTGGAAATCCCCTAACGTTTTCATGAAAAAAGAATCAATTCTTAGCCTCAGGAATACATCTTTCTTTTAAGTCAACATGGCATTTCCACTCAAGAATGCCAAGTCTTTAAGAAGTATAAATCCATTCATTGCTTGTCCTCTTGTCAACTCAGAGGATTTCTGGAGGTGTGTGTGGGTGTGTTCAAGGGAAACATGCACTGGGTCATATCATGTACAGTATGAAGAATAATGTGCAAGAGCCTCTAGTAATTCGCTTTAAATGTTGGGTAAGTTCTTGACTAGTGGGAAAGGAGAATGTGTAGTTCTTGATTTCTCGCTATTAGTTTAACCACAGGTACGGGGACAAGTTTTAGCAAAATCTTGAAGAGGTAAATTGACTACATTTAGCCAAGAAATGATGCTGCCCCTGATCTTCTCTGAATGGAGATAGCTGATGCAAAGGGTTCATCCTCCCATAGACTATTATGGTGCACACAGAAAGGGAAAATTCCATTGAGGCAAAGCATAGGTTAAAAAAGAATAAGGATGCCTCAAACTATATTTAATGGAGTTCAAGCCTAATCCTATACTCTATTTATCCTTATGATTATGCTTTATACCTTAATGTCTGATCTGACTATAGCAGATTTTTTTATAAAGCAAATAAAAGCCAACTTTGGGAGCCTTGTATTGGCACAGGGCCCTATTTGGACCAATGGCTTTATCATTTTGTACAGTTTGCAAAAGTTAGATATTCTTTTTCTTAGTAACTGAATTTCCACACTGGTTCACGCTTTAGGACTCACAGAGGCAGAATTTTTCCCTGATTAGGCCCACACTGAACAACTTCTAGAAGCCACTCCTCTTTCTAAATGGGTTTGTATTGTTTGAAACTGCCAAACATTGTTGTGACTATTTCTTATCCTTACACACAATTATGATCCTTGGCTGCCTGCAAGGAAGCCAATGCTCCATGAGCACTTCTTACATAACCAATGTTTTCATAAACACAATCTAAGTCCAGATTCACTATTTTTTATTTTTTCAAAGTGGGGGAGCAGGCTCAGGTGCAGGGAAGGTCATGTAGTTGACCAAAGCTTAGTCTTAATGGGAAGGCCAGTGTTCTGCATAAAATGGGGTGTCACGGTAAAAATAAGACCCTAAATTAAAAAGGGAGTTCTTTCCTTTGCATTTGACTTGCTTTCATTTAATCTCTTTTTTTTCTCCAGATTTTACACATTTTTTGAGAATAAAGTTAATTTTGAATCTGTGGCCTCTGAAAGATCTTGGATAGTTATGCAAAGACGACAAAGGGAATTCTTTGTAATTTTAAAGAGAAGCCAAAAAATATGACATAAATAGAAGCCAGAACATTGGATGATAGAAACAGAGTGGTTTGGGGGCAAATGCGGACATATCTGGAGATGGGAGAAAAATATCAACATATCATATGAGTCTCTGGTAGGATTTCAGTAGGATGAAGGCAATTAAGAAAACTGGAATTTCCCCTGCAAAGGAAGCAGGGGAAAATGTAAGTTCTATTTCCTTTACTTGGTAAGGGAATGATCAGTGCTTTATTGAACTGATGTTTTAATCTTAACATGGGGATTAAAGAAGGCATACTAAACTCAGATTCTGGGCTCTAATCTGAGTTTTTCTTCATCTGTTCTGTGATGGAGCCTGAAGGTGAGCTTTCCTCCAATACCCATGGCTGCTGGCTAAGAACAGCACTTTGAGAAGCATTGGTTTTGAAGACTCCTCTGTAAGACTCTTCTGTAAGACAAGGAAATCTATAGGGCTAAATGGAGTATTATATATACATCTGGAATATATTTTAAATACCTCAGCTAAGTGTTATCATTCTGTATTTATCCTTCTTCTTCTGACTTACTTCATTTAACATACCGTTTTTTAGATCCATCAATGTTGCTGCAAAATCCATGATTGTATTGTTTTATAGGGCCAACTGTAGTGCAACCCATACCTCACATGCTAGACTATTCTCCCAGTATATGGAACTAGAAACTTTGGGTATTTATACCCACATTTCTTCTTCTCATGTCCAGAAGCTGATAGTCAAGGCCTCCTTCTGCTTCTCTTACTAAAGATGGACTCATTCCCTGATGTGTGCATTCTTAGTTTTAGGAGTAAAAATAGGATGGTTGTTTATAGTATATAGAAGTTGTATCTATAGACTTACATGTCCCATATCTGTCTGTGCACATTAGCCTTTTATTGCTAAGACAAATATAAGAGTGGGAAGAAACAAGTTCAAGTCATGGGTCAGAAACCAGAGGTGAAATTCTACATCTGCATGTTCCAACACAGTGCTCTGAGGATCTGATGAGATGTGATGTAAATAGTTTTTCAGATTATTAGAAAAAATATTTATCCAGACAAGAAAATGAAATACAGTTGATTGGTTTGCTTGTTTAATAACTTTTAAATATGGATATTAGGCACTTTAGTCTCTCTTTGCATTTTAACTTGAGAACTTTTAAGATTAGAAGGAGACCTGAAGATAAGAATAAATTATACACCATTCAAGTTATTTTGGAGGGCTGCATACTGCAATTCTCAGAGATTGTTTCTGGTTCTATGCTTATGAGTGACCCTTGTTTGGGGTGTTTGGGGGGCAATATATTGTGCCGGGGATTGAACCAAGGACAGTGAAAGGATGTATGCAAACACCATAACTCATGTTATCATTCTGATTCTTATTTTAATTTTTACAGAAGAAAACCCACAATTTTTGTAGGAAGATGGAATTTATGACTCTCAGAAAAGTAGGGTAGCTTTGACATGCATGGGTATAATGTACCATGCCAGTTCACAAAAAATTTTTTTTGTCTATGGTCCCTCTTGTACACTCCTGGTATTTCTCTTCTCTTCCATCTCCAATGTCTGCACTTCTGTACAAATAATGAATATCAAAAAATATCCTAAGCTCATTCTCTGGAAAAAAAATGAATGAAATCTTGACATTCTGAAATCTTGGTGGCCCAAGAATTTTGGAACAAGTTTCAGTATTGGGGAACTGGAGGGGTGTGTAAATTTCATATCATGTCACCCTTGGGGACACCAACAAGGAGATTTAAAGGTGTTTGGAGGAAATTTTCCAACAGAAGAAGTTGTAAACACTGAAGACATGTGAAAGTATGGGGGTGGGGATGGACAGAGGAATGACTGGCAAGTCTCTGGAAGTCTCAGGGATTAATTAGTGTTTACAAAGTTTTGATTGGCACTAATTTCCCTTATAGGTTGATGATATTATAGATTCCCTTGTTTCCATCCTGGAGGAAACAAGGGTCCTAAATTACCATCTCTGCTTCTATGAATGTTGGCTCATGGAAACATAATAGGGAGTTCATTTCCTACTTGGATAAAGGGTATTGCTCAGAACCAAAGCTCAGTCATTCTCAAGAGGAACGAGAATTTATTGGCTTGTTTTTTCTTTTCTTGGAGGCAACTCAGTCTCATGATTATATAAACCTAAACTCTGGATCCACATTTAGGTTGGAAGTCTTGGTGTCACTGTGTACAAGTTTCTTCTAGGTACTGATGATCTGACCTCAAAATAGATGAAAATTGGAACTGATACTCAATGCTCACAAGTTTTTTTTTTCTGAGTATTTTAAACATGAGTAAATCTAGATGATACACTGGGACACACTACTGGATATTGCTATTCTTGTATTATTCATCTAATAACAGGACTTTGGTCACAGTACTTTTAGAGATTTTATTTTATTTTTGTTTTGGGGCCATACCTGGTGACGCTCAGGGGTTACTCCTGGCTATGCACTCTGAAATTGCTCCTGGCTTGGGGGACCATATGGGATACCAAGGAATTGAGCCAAGGTTCGTTCTAGACTAGAACGGACAAGGTAGATGCCTTACTGCTTACACCACCGCTCCGACCACTACTTTTAGAAATTTTAGAGGGTTTCTGAAGAAACTGTGCTGAAGGAGTCAACAATTATGGAGGAAGCTATTGAGGAACTGAAAATGATTAGTAAAGTCATGCACTTTTTCCGTCTGAGTGTGGGCAAATATAGGCCAAATCCCACTAAACCAACCAAAGTATACTTACTGGACCAAGGCAACCTGTGCTAATTACCCAAACACCATGCTTCCTTTCTGCTTCCAAGCAGTGAGATCTTGTTAATGCTATAGAGGGAATCTTCCAGAAAATGGCATATCCTCCATCAGCACACCTGCGTCACACACCCTGAGTTCCAAATGGAGAAAACAAGCAAAAAAATTGATTTAAATTATGCAGGTGGAGGGTAATTAAATATTGATATAATAATTATTAAATTATGCAGGTGTAGGGTAAGTTTATGTGAAACTTCTGGAATCGCTGCAGGAGTGGTGTAGACAATGAAAAAATCTGCATGGGGTTCCAAGCTGCAAGACAAAGCTGTGAAGTTATGGTTGAACTGGGCAGCTGGTTAAATTCGCATTCATTTGTAGGTAGATAGCTCTTGGGACAAGTTCATTTAACCAAGGACTACACTTCCCCACTATGGTCTGCATTCATGTCACAGAAAGTGTCTCTTCTCAGGCAGTCCTAAGAATTCACAGCAAAAATGAAAAATGGAAAACATAAGGGAATTTTCCAATAACGCTCCTTTCATTTTAATCAATTGTTTCATTTTAAATAATCTTCAATTACACCACCTCATTTTCATCTCAACAGTGCTATTCATGATTTCAGAGCCAGCAAGAATCAGCTCGGAAATGAACAAATGGTGGAGAGAAGCCTGTGCCGCACAAGGTTGGCGGGATTGTGATGGAGGCTTCCCAGGTTTGGACCAGAACATGTTTGTGGATGATGGCCGAGATCAGCGTACTTGTCACTGTGAGTTTTTTGGAGGAAAATCCTAGTTCCAAGGCAGTGAATTTTTATGTTTGACCATTTTGTCACTTGTGTCACTAAAAAAGAATGGGCCAGATGGTGGTCTCTAGTATGTTTTTCACAGTGTGGCGTCTGCAGAGGGGTTTACCCTGGTTGGCCATTAACAATCAGTCTGAACAGCTTTAATGAGAGTCCAATGTTGAAAGGCAAGAAAGCCAAGTGCAAAAATGTCCTTTAATTCCAAATCTCAGATGAACTTAAATGCTCCGTTTTAAAAGCTGCAGTTAGTTGATAGTCATAACCAATGGGTAAGATGACAACTTCAAGTATCTGTTTAATTACGTCATCTTAACTCTCTCCATACATGCAAAATCATGGTGAAACCAAAGTGCTGACCTGTTGGCATTCAATATTCTGACTTTAGTTTTGACTTTTATGGCTACATATTCTAGAGATTCTCTAACTGCAATACATTTCAGAAATACCTCGGGGGTTATTGAGACCCAGGATGCAAACCTGGGTATTCACCTAAAATATAGGAACACAATTCAATAATGCCATGTTTATTACTACTTTATGCAGTTGATAAGAACAGGAAACAACCTAAGTGCACATAGAATGACAAGTGAATAAAGAAGATGTGGAACATAAATGTAATGAATACTACTTCAGCTATAAAAGGACTATGAACTCCTACATTGAACTGATTCACATGGATGGATTTAGAGGGTATAATGCTTAGCAAAATACACTAGGCAGAGAAAGGTGCACACTGTACAATTTCACCTTATATGTTATGCAGAGAAATCAAATATACATATGAATTAAAAAAATTGAATTTTTGAAAGCAACTAGGAATGAAATGAAGGTATGGTCAGTACTGAAACAAAAAGGAAATTTATGATGAAAGACAGAATTTGATGGAATATGCACCATTGTTGATGTCTAATAATGCACACCAGAGGCTTATATAATGAAGTAATGCAGTGCTACTTAAGTAAAAGATATTTTAATAAGAATTATTTGTTAAAGGAAAATGATTTTTAACAACCTTAAAATCTATCACCAGAATTTCTAATTTAATAAAAAATTAAGGTGCTTATCTTAAAGCTTTGCTTTCCAGCAAGTTTTTTGTTTGTGCCATGTGAACCTCACATTCTTAGAGATCCCTTGTCTAAATAATATGGTTTAATTAAAATCACAGATACGTTGTGGGAGGCTTTCTAGCAGAGTTCAGGGAGACACCCTGGACCATTTCCCATTGTACTCAGTCAACTGGACTGGTGAATTAGTGTCAGAACCTTGAGATGCAGGAATGCTTGGGGTCCTATGATGATGGGGACCACTAGAGTAATCTCTGCAGTGCTTAGGAACTTCAGTAACACACCTGACATTTCTCAGTATTCATCACATATAAGACATACACTGAATAATATCCAAATCTGATGAAAGTCAGATATCTTTCCTGAGAGAAAAAAAATACAAACAACAAAAAATTCAAGCTCAATAGCTAAACATGCTTGGCGCCTTATCCACATTCTAGGAATATTTAGAATGAATGGGCCAGTTTTACTTTTTGGTTATTCTTGACTCACAAAGGAGCTTGCCATTTGTGTCCTTGCCCTTGGTGTTCCCATTCAGTGTTCCTACCTCTAAGAGGGTGGGGGGAAGACAAGGTCAGCAGCTCTTTACTCTGCAGTTTTGTACCTTCTGCTTGCTGCTTTCTGTAGTGTTTCAAGCTCCTCATCATAAATTTAGCTCTGCAGTGCCTCTCCCAACACTCATATTATAAAGCTGTAGCTCAAACCATTTCCACTCAAAGGTGACATATCTTCTCTTGGACTAATTGGTTTTAACAGAAAACTCTGGGCATGCAAAATCTAAATCCCAGAGTACAACTCAAATGGTTGGCTTCTGAGTTGGAGAGAATGGGTGGGGTAAAGTATGAAAAAAGAAGCCAAAAGCTTTCAGAGGACAGTTCAAGGTTAGTTGTTTATTCTTAAGTAGTATCAGGGTAAATGTTTTTATTTAGAGAAGGATTTGACTACAGGAAAGCCCCACCCAGTAAAACCCCAAATGAACTGATAGAGAAGGGAGTCTTTAAGAGATACTAATATGTGGCTGTTGCTTCTTAAAAAAAAAAAAGATTTAACTGTGCTTGATCTTAATTATGGTTCTTAGGAAGAGAGGTAGGATATTTAGATATCAACAGCTCCATGTCTATTGATAAACATTTGGAGTATACAAAATACTGGTGAATATTTAAGGGCCTAAATGCTTTCTAAAGAGATCTGCGTTTAAAATGTAGTCACCAACAATGAGATTAATAAAATATAGCAGATCGTGGTATACATTGTCTGAACTCATAGACTTACTCCAGAATCAATCAGAGCTTTGCTAGTCCACCCTGACAAGATTCCCACTTGAGCTCCTCTAGGCTCTACATACTTCCATGTCAGAGTTATTGTTTCAAAGCAAAGGAAGCCTATTTAGCAAGTTCTTAGAGACAGTCTCAGAGGAGAGTAGAATAAATGTCCCAGGTATAATTTCAATAGTGTGTGAGGGTGCATGGGGTGGAAGTGGGAGCTTTAAAACTTTGAATAGCCCATTTAAAATTTTGGGCCATATCCAGCTGTTCTCAGGGTTTACTGTAGGCTCTGCACCTCAGGATCACACTTTTTAAGCTTAGAGGACCATATGGCATGCCAGAGATCATATCTGGGTTGGCTGTACAAGGCACTATTTCTCTGACCCAGAGTAAACATTTTTTGAGGTGTTTTGTTTTGTATATTCCCCTGAGACTCAAACTCAGTAATGTTGAATTCCCATTGCTTGCAGCAGCAACCTTAATACTCTAACTTTATAGAATATTGCTTAGACCTGTCTGATTTTCTTATTCCTTTAATTTTGCTTTTGTTTTAATTTGTTATGAAGGAGCATCTCCCATAAAAATATCTGTGATATAAATGTTTGTAGGAAACTAATATAGATTTCAAACACTAGTACAGAGAGTTGTGAAGATCTGAAACAACATTTAATTAAAGGTGATCATTTATTTCTTCATGTTTTTTTTTGTTTTGTTTTGTTTTTGGTTTATGGGCCACACCCGGTGACATTCAGGGGTTACTCCTGGCTATTCACTCAGAAGTTGCTCCTAGCAGGCATGGGGGACCATATGCGGAACCGGAGGATCGAACCGCGGTCCATTCTAGGTTAGCACAAGGCAAGGCAGGCACCTTACCTCCAGTGCCACTGCCCAGCCCCTATTTCTTCATGTGTTTATCATTGAAGACAAAGATAAAAAATCATTCTAAGCTAAAATATATCAGAATTTAGAACCTAAAACTGTCCATTTCTTAAGAGGCTCTAGAACAGTGTTGTACAATATGATAGCTACTACCTAGATTAGTTACATATTTTAGTGTCTACGTGTTGCAGATTTTGTGCTAATTTTTGCTTATAAAAATATGGGATGTGACCATTATATTACTTATAAAATGTGCTATAAAATAATAATATATATTATAAGACTTTTTGTGCAAGATTATATGCATACAATACTCATAGTGAACATAAAAATTGAATAGTACAAACTGTTGCACATTAGTTCTTCAAAACATGATCGTTAGTGAACATTTTTCTAGTTATAAAAATGTCAATACATTGGTTGCTATTGATTTGTGCTATTGAAATACTTTATTGCAACTTCGGAAAGTTTGATCTTCTATGTCCAAAGATTCTCTGCCACTGTCACTGGGCATGGTTATGGTTAGGTAATGCACTACTTTAAGCACCACTCAGATGACATGTGTTTAACTGTATCTTCCTGCCACAGTTCATCAATCTTCAATCCCTCTAGTGCATTAAAAATTCCTGTCTTTAGAAGCCTTTGATGATGGATTCCTGTAGTTAATAGGTCCCAACTAGCAATTATCTATGTGCATAACAGTTCCAAAGACAGGTGCTGAGTAATTCCCATCCTGCATCAATTAGTAATCACAATTCAACATCCACTTTTTGATTTTTTGATTTGTTTTAGGGCCATACTTAGCCCTGTTCAAGGCCTTGCTCTTGGCTCTGTGCTCAGGTATAATTCCTGATAGGGTTGTAGGGAACACATGTAATGCTAGTGCAAGCCGTGGAGTCAGTAGTATTCCAGGCAACATGTCTTACCTCCTATTTGATTTCTCTAGTCCTCACAAGGCATTATAACATATTTCTTGTATCTTATTTTTCTGGAGAATTTGCTTCATATCTCTTATGGTGTGGCCTTAGAAACTAAAATGAGTAAAGATGGCTGTTTTGGTACATTTCTGGAAGATAAACCATACAATTTAGCTGTGTGAGTCTAAGCATATCTTGTGATTTATTTTGTGATTTAGGCTCAGGGTCTCTCCTTTGCCCTATGGCTCTTTATTGGATTGAGTGACAATCTAAACACAGTTTGCTTTCAGAAATATACTGTCAATGCACATGAGCTGAGAGTTCTAGGTTCATGAATTGTATTTCAACAAAAAGATAAATGTGTATCAATATGCAACTGGAAAATACATTATTGCTCTTTTTCTTAAGTAGTTTAACAAATAGAATGACTCCATGCCACAATTATAATTTTATTTGTCCCCAGATTCACAATACAGACCCGGCAAGGGTCTGGGTTGAGGTGTATATGGGGTGCATTTACTGTACCTCCTCTTTCTATACAGTCAGTGTAAAGAACA
>PVKC010052789.1:0-10219 GCA_004027635.1 Crocidura indochinensis
CACGGGGGACCATATGGGGCACCGGGATTTGAATCGATGACCTTTTGCATGAAAGGCAAATGCCTTACCTCCATGCTATCTCCCGGGCCCCGCTCCTTTGACTCTTATCTTTAAAAAGAAAAACCCACTTTTAAGGCTAACTTAAACTAATATGTATATGCATGGAAATGTAAAAAAGTACTATGCCTTCAATGTTTAAGGAGTTACGTAAGTTTTATGGCTTTAGAATGCTTGATGTGTTGCTAAGAAATATGTATCACAATCTGGGGACTTGAGGGACAAAGTAATTGTACATGGGTTCTGTTTTATTTTTCTTAATATTCTTTGGCTGAAAGTTCAATGTTAAGATATCAGCAAGGGGACTTATGTGAATTCTGTTTATGGGTGTTTGTCTTTCCACTGTAACTTTACCTTGTCCTCTTTCTTTGCATCTTTGTTCTCATAATTAAAAATTTAAAAAAAAAAAAGAAAGTTAGCAATGTAGTTGACCTGGGTTAGATCCTCTGCATCCCATATGGTCCCCAGAGTCCACCAGGAGTGATCCCTGAGTTTAGAACGAGCAGTAAGATCCACGCACTGCCAGAAGTGACCCCCAAATAATACAAAAACAAAATTAATATATTTAAAACAGCTAAGAGTGCCACACTTTTTAACCAATAAATCCAAGAACTGTAAAGATTACTTACAATTTTGTATATGGACATTCTACACAAACCCTGCCCCCAATTCCATTTAATATAGTAAGAGGAAAAATATGTTTTCTTCTCTTCAAATTTTCTCTTAGAGGGACACTTCAAGGAACTATGAGACCCTGTTTTCTTATATTAAATTTGAAACAATTTATTCAGGTAAAAGTTCCAAGTACCTGGGGCCGGAGCTATAGCATAGCTGTAGGGCGTTTGCCTTGCACACAGCGACCTGGGACAACATTGGTTCGAATCCCGGCACCCCATATGGTCCTCCAAGCCTGCCAGGAGCGATTTCTGAGCGCAAAGCCAGGAATGACCCCTGAGCACCACCGAGTGTGACCCCCCCCCAAAAAAAGTTCCAAGTACTTTCTTTATGAAATGGATATCTATTAGAATATCTTAGAAATGTGGAGCATTTCTAACTTTTTGCCAGCTTTTGGGAAGTAAAGGGATATTATCACCATACCACACAGAATAAAATCATGTAATACAGTTTTCTGCTTTAGCACCTAGCAAGTGCAGATAGATAACAGCTTTTTTTTATGATGGATCTGGGAACAAAGCTTCTCCCCCCTGAGGCTCTAGTCATGTCCCTAACAAGTAACCAGGGGACCCATCTTCCTCCATCTGGAACTGGAAAGAAGAGGTTTTTCTTTTTTCAGTGAGTGATACTTATTTTTCTCCTATCTCCACTGAGATGTTTCTTGGTTTTGGGGAAGACTGGTGTTCAGGGGCTCTTCCAGGCTCTGTGCTCAGCAGGGACGCTTGGTGATGCTCACTCAGGTGACCGTGTCGGCGCTGCACATTCAAACTAGGGACTAAGATATGCAAAGAATACACTTCCCTCCGCCCTACCCCATGAGTCTATTTCCAATCCCTCTTTCTTCCTTTCAAATATAGGTCCTACTCCCAGTGATGCTCTGGGTGAAAGGGTGTGGGCAGACGGAAGGGTTCTGGGGTGGCATTCAGAGCCTTGCACATGCTAGCTAGGCATATGCTTTACCACCGACCCCCGATTCCTGGCCCCAGGGAAAGAAATGCCTGCACAAGCAGGAGCTAATTGCTGTCACAGTGAAATCTCGGAAGGTCTGTGCAGAGGACAGAGAGGTAGGACTGATAGAGAGTTGCAGGCACCTGGACCAATGTCCTCATCCTCACCCTTCCCCGCCTAGCAGATGCTCATGTTCTGGATTGGTGCCATGCTCTGTCCCTGATTCTCTTCTAGCCCCTCTGCTTATCCCAACAGCCATTACTTCTAAGGGGAGGGAGACTGCGCGGTACCTAGAGTAGGGCAGATGCTTCCTAGGCTCCCGGGCTCTGTCCTTTCGATCCTCTCACTTCATTTTTTTTGGGGGGGGGGCCACACCCGGTGATGCTCAGGGGTTACTCCTGGCTATTTGCTCAGAAGTCGCTCCTGGCAGGCACGGGGGACCATATGGGAACCGGGGGATCGAACCGCGGTCCGTCCTAGGTTAGCGCAGGCAAGGCAGGCACCTTACCACCAGCGCCACCGCCCGGCCCCCTCACTTCATTTTTTGACTTTTGGGCCACTGCGGCAGTAGCACCAGCAGCTCTTGTGCTATGGGGTGACTTGGGGGACCATGAGGTGCATTGGGTTACAGCTGGATTCTAGCACACGAAGCTCAGGCTCCAGCCCGGGACACCTACATTCCAGGAATCATCCTAAGGCTGAAAGTTCTTTAGCTCATTAGCCCCGACCCCTTGGATGATGAGAAAACAGTTGATTGACTTGGCAAAGGAAATGAGAGGCAGAGTGGGGACTGGGCCCACACTGGCCCTAACCCTGCCAAGAGATCTGCCTGTGGTTCTGGGATGCAGTGTTCGGCAGCCGTCCCCACGTGGGTGCTCACCATGGAATCTTGCCTCCAGGGATCTCAGTCATGCAGGGTGACTTACAGTTTCTTAATTAGATTTAATTAAGATTTTTCACTCAGTTTATATTTTTGTGAATGGACATAGTTGTGACACTTCCCAAGGAGCCTGCCTCGCTCGTCTGCTGCTCTATTTTGGTGAGATGAATTCCAGCTAAATGTGATATTTTTCCTTTTCTCCTTTCTCTTCCCTTATTCTTCCCTTCCCTTCACCCTTCCCTCCTTTCTTTTTTCATCCTTCCTTTCCTCCTTATCTCTTCCCTTCCTTCTATCCCTCTTACCTCTTTCCCTTCCCTTGCATCAAGCAAAGTCTGGTGCCTATCTGAGGCCAGAAGTGGTGCAAAGGGACATGGGGAAGGATCTTTAATGCAACGTGGCTTTTAGGATGCTGTCCTCAGAAACCTAACTATGCTCTTCCTCATATGTGCTCATTTAATCTACAGGTCAGCTAAGGGCAGCCTTAGTGATAGGTCCAGGTAGTCAGTAAGCATGGCAAACCCCAGGACTAATGAGATGGATAATCCAAGAAGAAAATGTTTCCACTGCAGAAACCTAAACTTTCTGAGTTAGTTCCTTAGTCCTCAGGCAGGATATGGGTGTGATCCAGTCTGTCAGAGCGCAGAATGATTTTTTTGCTAGTAAAATGTTTTCCTCCATTCTGTCACTATGTGTGCAATAGACAGTATTGGTTGCATCTCTTTTTTTGCTTGCTTTCTTTGGTCGTTCTTGGTCCTACACTCAGGGATCTCTTCTAGGACCATATGGAATGTTGGGAATCAAACCCAGGGCAACTCCATGCAAGGCAAGCACCCTCCCTGCTGTATTATGACTCTGGACCCCATCTCTGCTCTTCTTATCTGCTGGAAGAACCCATTCCTGTGGGTGCACTCCTTCTCTTACCTGGATGCCCAGTGCCAGCCTTCAACTTGATTAGTGTCTCAAATTAGTTTAGCCCAATTTTGGTAATTCCTTTCTCTTTGCCAGGGATTGGCTTAGGCCCTAGGAATGTGGCAATCCAGCCAAGAGGCAAGAAGTTTGCTGGGAGAATTTCTGGGAAAAGTTTTCTTGTATTTCTCCAAGTTATTTCCCTGAAAACTGTGACAGCCAATTAGGGCAAGGAAGGGGACTAGCCTGAGGACAAAGCCAATATGCCAAGAAAGGCAGAAGAGAAAGGTAGAAGTTTCCATCCTGGGTTCTCCACAAATTCTTCTTGGTTTACAAGAGAACAGATACATTCTACCCTTTTTATGGGAGTGGATGCATTTGGGCCACACTTGGTGATGGTCAAGGTTTATTCCAGGCTCTGTGGAGGTCAGTCTCAGTGGTGTCAGGGAACCATGTGAGGTGCTAGGGATCAAGGAGGCTTGAGTGGTTTGCAAGGCAAGCATCTAATTTGCTCAAGAGCAGATATTTCTTTCTCTCAATATTTTGTCTTTTTCTTTGGCAGCTGAAAACTCAATACAAACCACTTCCAATCTCTGCCATGTTGTGATGGCTCTAATTAAGAGTATTTTCTGGGATACTCTAATTTATACTTGCCCTCACTTCTTTTTGTTTTGTTTTTGGTTGGGGCTCAGGAGTTATTCCTGTACTCAGGGATCACTTCTGTAGCTGGGGTAGCTATACCTGATACTGGGGATTGAACTGGGTCAGCTACATGTAAAGCAGGTGCTCTAGCAATTGTGCTATTGCTCTGGCCCCAGGCCCTAACTTCTTGAGTCCCTCAACTTAAGTATCTGCTCCCTTCTTTCTTGGTCATGGTTTGTCTTTGATTTCTCTTGACAGTCCCTTGCTTTTTTACCTGCACGATCCCATTTCTCTAAATTACAAATCCCGGAGGGACTGTGCATGCCACATATTTCTTTACAGCCTCTGTAGAGCCTTACCACTAATGTTGCACTCTCATAGAGCTTCATAAATATTTATTGGTTAATCTTCTTTGACACGTTTCAAGAGACTGTGCTGCCCTGGAGGGTGTAAGGGAACACGTTTCAATGAGGAGGAAAACAGGAGTCAACAGTCTGAATCTAGAGGTCTGAGTCAGCATGTCAGGCATCTCGATCATGGTTCAGATTCCACAATGGATCACACCAGATCCAATTGCCTCCTGTGTGCCCAGCTGTAAGTGGGTGTGCTGTGAGTCGAGGTTTTTTGTTGTTGTTGTTGTTGCTTTTGGTTTTTGGGCCACACACACGGCAGTGCTCAGGGGTCTCTCCTGGCTAACTGCTCAGAAATAGCTCCTGGCAGGCACGGGGGACCATATGGGACACCGGGATTCAAATCAACCGCCTTAGGTCCTGGATCGGCTGCTTGCAAGGAAAATACCGCTGTGCTATCTCCCCGGGCCCCAGCCAAGGAGTTTTCATGCAGATTCGGTTGCCACTTAGCACTTAGGACTCTCCCAGCAGCCTTTTGGGGCAGAAGCCAGCAGTTTATTGATGGGAAATGAAGGTGTATCGAGCTGCCTGTATGAAGCAGCTGGTGAAAATAAGATCTGTGGTTGGAGCTCAGGATTTGCAGCTCCTGAAAGGCAGATTCAGTGCTTTCCATGTTCTCCTTCCCTTCTTCCTATAAATGCAATAGTCCCCCTTCTTAGACAGCTCTAGAGGATGGAATAGTGAATGTAATAGACAGCTTCAAAAGCCTTGGACCTCGGGGACTGGAGAGATAGCACAGTGTAGGGCACTTGCCTTGTATACTGCTGATCCTGAACGGACCCAAGTTTGATTTCTGGCATCTCATGTTGTCCCCCAAGCCTGCCGGGAGTAATTTCTGAGTGCAGAGCTTGGGGGACCATATAGGATGTCAGGGATAAACCTAGGTTGATGAGCAGCCCTACCTGCTGTACTGTCTGTCGTGCTGGGCCCTGAACAACATATATTTGGCACCGGTTTTTATCCTAAGACAGATTTAATGGCACTTTGGACTGACTGAATTCGACAACAAAGTTCTAACCATCCAGCTGGGATTCCAATCTACTGAACAGATTCCAACGAACCTCAGACTATCGATACGTTAGAAATCATAACAAGCTGCTACAAGTTTCTGTCTAGCAAGGTTGATTTCTCAATCAATGTAACGTACCTGCATTTCATGGAGCATGCTGGAGCCGAGTGGTGAAGGAGCTTGTTTACTACCACAAGGTCATGTCTCAAGGAAACCAAGAGCTGGCTGCTCTAAACCACAAGGTCAGGATTTGTGCTGGCCACTACAGCAGAGTGATCTCTCCTGAAGGGATGGGCCCGCTCTGTGAGGTTTGGCCTCATGCAATATGAGTTACATACAAGTTATGATCCACATATAAAGCGACAAACACCTTGTCCCAAGGGGTTCAACGAAGTGAGAGAGCCTGCTTCACTCTTGGCCATTCTGCCGAGCTCAGAGATTTATGCCGACTTAGCATTCTGAACTCGCCCAAACTGACTCACTGCACCACACACCCACTTGATCATTCTCTGGAATGAGCTGATTCACTCTCAAGCTTCATTTCTCTCTCTCTCTCTCTCTCTCTCTCTCTCTCTCTCTCTCTCTCTCCCTCCCTCCCTCCCTCCCTCCCTCTTTCCTTCCTTTTTTTTCTTTTCTTCATTTTCAGTGCTGGGGATCAAATCTAGGCCCTCAGAAATGCAAACTTACTGCTCTACTGCTAAGCTATATCCCTGGCCCATTTTCAGTATATTTTTTAATTATAGCGTTCTATGGTACCAGATTTATCTTTCAACATTATTTTTAAAATGCAAAAGAGTCAACACATGCATATTCATCTTTATGTTCACAGATTTTAATGGGTATTTGTTTTTAGGAAAGGTCACACTCATTTGCTAATTGCAGAATTGAGGGAATTAAAGAAAATGCACCACCTGACCAGGCTAAGAAGACTTAATTCCTCTCAAATTACAGATACAGTGAGTCACAGAATGAACATTAGGTTGAACTCATGAACACAGTGTAAGTACATCTCTGAGGGAATGACTACACCTATAAAAACAACTCTTAGGTTGGAAAGAAGTAGGACAACGATGAAGCACGATATAATGTAAGCAATCAACTCCAAAAGGAGGTGAAAGAAACACAGTAAAACACGGCAAGAGTCTACAGCCAGACACCCTGAATGTACCCGATCTCGTCTGATCTTGGAAGCTAAGTAGGGTCGGGCCTGGTTAGTACCTGGATGTGAGACTGCCTGGGAATATCAGGTGCTGTAAGCTTAGGGAAAAAAAAATGACAAGAAAGCGAGATGACATTTTCAGGAACATATAGAAATTTTTTTTTGGAGGGACCACACCCGTTGACACTCACTGGTTACTCCTGGCTATGGCTTGGGAGACCATATGGGACGCTGGGGATAGAACCCAGGCCCATCCTGGGTCAACTGTGTGCAAGGCAAATGCCCTATCACTGCACTATCTGCTCTGGCCCCAACAGACAGAAACTTTTATTTTCCCTTACCAAGGCTCCACTATAACCATTTTTGAACACGAGGCTATTCTTTACCAATATTCCAGTAGACTACTTTCTTTGGGGGGGGCGGGGCTCAGAACTTACTCCTGGCTCTCTGCTTAGGGATCACTCCTGACCAGGCCCAGGGGACCATATGGGAATATCAGGATTGGACTGGGTTTGCTGCATGCAAGGCAAGTGCCCTACCTACTGTATTCCCACTAATTATTTTGGTTTTTGGGTCACATCCAGTGGCACTCGGGTTACTCCTGGCTTTGCGCTCAGACATCCCTCCTGGCAGGCCTAGGGGATCATATGGGATGCTGGGATTTGAACCACTGTCTGTCCTGAATATCAGCTGCATGCAAGGTAAACGCCCTACTGCTGTGCTATCTCTCCAGTCTCTCTCACTATTTATTTTTGCTACTTTCTGGGAGCATAAGAAAATAAGAGACATATGGGGCCAAAGTGAAGGAACAAGGGTTAAGATAGTTACTGTATATCCCACAAACCCCAGTTTGATCCTTAGCACCAAAAGATCAATGAAGCACTACTAGGGGTCACTCCTGAACACAGTTAGGATGTGCACTGCTGGGTATGACCTCTTGAACCCCCGTTGAACCAACGAGACAATCTTTTGCTCACAAGTGATCTGAAAGCTAGCAGTTAGAGTAAGTGCCATTTCCCAGAGCCAAGTTGAGCTTATGGAACAACTGAAGCTCAGAGGCCAGTCAGCCAGAGCCCACAGAGTTATGTGAAAAAACAAACCAATATATACAATATATATATATGTATATACTATAATTTATGGATGTTTAGCTTAAGTTCGAAGTTCATCACTGTTTGCACCTATTTTGTTTTGGTTTGTTTGGCTTGTTTGTTTTGGTGTGTTTTGGCTCTGCTCAGGGCTTACTCGTGGCTCTGTGTTCAGGAATCATTCCTAGCAGGACCAGATGGAGTGCCAGGGATCGAACATAGATTAGTTGAATACAAAGCAAGTATCTTACCAACTGTACTATTTCCCCAGCTCATTTGCTCCTTTCTTAACCATACAATGTCACTCTGTGAAAACACGGGTTTTCATATAGAAGCCATAAAGTGTTTTTAAAATGTTGCTTTATGTAATTTAATTCCTTGTTCACAGACAAAGGCTGTAATAATGGGAAGCTGGTAATTTTATAAAGCATATCTTGAATAGAAACATTACAAAACATGAGTATGTTTGACTTTTTTAATGTACTAAAAATAAAAATGTAATTAACATCATCTTTAAAATATTTTAATTATTTATATTTTGTGTGTTGGTAATGGAACCAGGGGTGGAATATATGTGAGGCATTTGGCCTACCACCAAGATATATACAGCCCTGACCCCACAATATCATCTCAATCTGAAATCAATCTTTTTAAGTTTTAGGGTTAACCCCTACTGTGCTCAGGGCCTACCCCTGGCACTTTGGACACTAGGGATCTTCATGATGGTGGTGGGGTAAAATGACATACTGGGAATTGAACCTAGGTCAACTGTAATAATATATATGTGTATATATATATATATATATATATATATATATATATATATATATATATATATATATATATATATATATATATATACACACACACACACACTTTGATATTTTTTTTGTTTTTTTGTTTTGGGCCACATCCGGCGGTACTCAAGGATTATTGCTGGCTATCTGCTCAGAAATAGCTCCTAGCAGGCACGGGGGTTGGGACACTGGAACTCGAACCAACCACCTTAGGTCCTGGATCAGCTGCTTGCAAGGCAAACGCTGCTGTGCTATCTCTCCAGCCCACACTGATATTTTTAATTGTGATATAATTTTCTGCTTTTTTAGAGCAGTAATAGTGACAACTAGAATGAAAAATTAAGAACCAGCATGGAGACAATAAAGTGGTAATTTGATATTTATATATGATATAGATAGGGAAGAAAATTGGCGGAAAACTATGTTCAAAGTCAGGTGTAACTCCTGCCTCTGATTGTTAGCTGAACACTTCACCCGGATCTTCTCTGTGTTCTCTGCTTCCAAGTTACCGTAAGTGATTTAGAATGTGAGGGCAACATCTGTCACCCCATCTGGTTGCCAAGGTTGATTCAGCTGGACTGGCCCTTGAGGCAGGAGTCTCCTTCCTCCCTCACTGCTCCATGCAAGACCCTCCCCTCCAAGTGTGCTCACTTGGTCAGAGGACAGCCTTCCCTGAAGAGGTACACACCGTTCTTTTGTTGAGGGTCTACTAATAGCTGTGCTCTCCTGCCAGAACCTCCAAATAAGCTCTCAGTGGTTAAGTGGTTGAATTATTTTTTGTGGGGGTGTGGAAGGAGGATTGTGGGTTTGAGCCGCTCAGGGAACCATATGGGGTGCCAGGAATTCAAACTGGGGTTGGCACAGACAAGGTATGTGTCTTATCCATGTACTATTACTCTCTCCCGCGCTCCTAAAGTTGTTTTCACTCTGAGCTGCCTCTTCAAATATAACCAATAATAATCTGGGTCCTTCCTTTTTTTGGGGGGGGGGGACACACCCAGTAGTTCTCAGGTCTTAGTCCTGACTCTGTGCTCAGGGATCACATCTGGTGAGGTTTGGTCTCTCAAACTTCCAGGGGATGAAACTTGGATCAGCTATATGCAAGGCAGGCAGACATTTTACCCTCTGTCCTCTCTCTCAAACCTGGGTCAACCCCTTCCCCCCTCTTTGGCTTTTGGGCTCTGTGCTCAGGGGAACATATGGGGTTCTGGGGATGGAATTCGGGTTGGCTATGTGCAAGGCAAGTGCCTTACCCAATGTTATCACTCCATCCCCTCAACCTCATCTTTCGATTTCTCTTCAATAATCTGCGTCTTCACTGAGACATTCTGCATGTAACGGAATGGTTGGAAAGATTGTTAAACCCCAGGAAAATGATTCTTTTCCTTTCTGACAGCCACATGCAGAAACCCTGTCGCACACCATTAGATGAAGCAGACCAAGAATATTTCAAGTGCGGGAACCGGGAGGTGGCGCAAGAGGTAAGGTACCTGCTGCCTTGTCTGTGCTAGCCTAGGACGGACCACGGTTCGATCCCCCGGTTCTCATATGGTCCCCCGTGCCTGCCAGGAGCAACTTCTGAGCGCATCGCCAGGAGTAACCCCTGAGCGTTAACGGGTGTGGCCCAAAAACCAAAAAAAAAAAAAAA
>PVKC010052790.1:0-10236 GCA_004027635.1 Crocidura indochinensis
AAAAAAAACCAGAATGAGCCCCTAAATGTTAAGGTCCAGAGTCAAAAGTTGAGACTGCACAATTGAAATAAAACAAAACAAAACTTTATTCCATCAGTCACAAGACCCAAACTGGCTACGGAGGGTATTCTCTCATAGGTAACCTCCTTCCGAAGATCACGTTATTTTAATTGAGAGGGTATGAGAAAGTTCTTGCTTCTAATAATCTTTAAAATGATTGTCTATTGGCTTGAATTCCTACAGCTCCCTTGTGTCCTTTCCAGATAGGATACCTAATATGACAAAATATCTTAGTGTGGTGAGTAATCGAAGTTTAAGAAAGAGAAGCCTAAGAGGTTAACAGCACGTGGTAAATTAAGCCCCTCCTGTTTAGAACCTAGGGATCCATAAAACAAAAGAAAAATTAAAAGTTAAATAAAACTTTATGTATTTATTATTTCTCTGTTAATGATATTAACATATTAAGTTAATATAAAAACTTAATGAAAAGTGAAATAAAACTTTACATATTTATTATTTTTCTGTAAATGATATTAACATATTGAGTGTTCCAATTTCCACAAATTTATTATTTGTTAGAATTTATTATTCTTTCCTTCATTCTTCCACTTTCTACTATATTGCTTTAATTTGTCAGGTCCAATTATCCAAATCAGTTTGTTTACTATATAAACAAAACTTCATGATCACTTTCTAATTTTTAAAATATGACTTTGATATAAGATGAAATGAATTCGGGGCCCGGAGAGCTAGCATGGAGGTAAGGCGATTGCCTTTCATGCAGAAGGTCATCGGTTTGAATCCCGGCGTCCCATATGGTCCCCCGTGCTTGCCAGGAGCAATTTCTGAGCATGGAACCAGGAATAACCCCTGAGCACTGCCGGGTGTGACCCAAAATCCAAAAAAAAAAAAAAAAGATGAAATGAATTCAATGCCCTTTTAGTTTTCCATTATAAATATTAATCAGAATATTCTTATATAAAAGTCAATAGTCAGACTTAAATTAATAAGCACTTTACCCTACAGACTCAATGAAAAGACCCAAGTTTTACTGAAAGACCAGTTTTCCCAAACATGCCTCCATGGTGATGAATATTTTGCTTTAGAAAATTAAGCAATTATGTGATATAGCATATAACTATT
Source organism: Crocidura indochinensis (assembly GCA_004027635.1). Classification (NCBI taxonomy): domain Eukaryota; kingdom Metazoa; phylum Chordata; class Mammalia; order Eulipotyphla; family Soricidae; genus Crocidura; species Crocidura indochinensis. Next base: position 1,144 of record PVKC010052790.1, read on the forward strand.
AAGATAAACCAAATATTTAACAAAAATATAGAACAAAGTAAAGCAAAATGTAATTCTATTAAGTAATGACATTATTCTCATTTATCAGCTCTTATGAAATCATTTTTATACTCTGATATTATTACTTTGCAATTTAATAATATCATCATACTAAACACATTAGATGTTTGGATTTCAAGGCGATTCATAAGAATTCAACTCACCAAACTCAGTTTACATGATAACCAAGCAAATAAGGAATAATTATAAAGTCACTGAGTTGTTATTGGTCCCTTCTTTAGGGAAACCAACATTATTTAAATTTAGAATGAAACTCTCTGTTTAATGTAAATTAATATACTTTTTGAAAATAATCTTTTTTATGAAGAGAGCAAAGTTCTGAAACTTATTTTAAAAACAATAAGTTGATAGTTCAGCTGTAATGTACTTCATAATTTGCATACATTAAGTTATAGCTAATCCCTCCAAACATACTCATATTTAATTAGAAAAGATGACTTCTCTTCACAGGTCTTTAGAAATCTGTAAAAAGTTGTAAAATATTGAATATAGAGACATTAGTTTATTATGGTACAGAATCAACTTTACATTGGAGAGGTTGAAAAGTTTTAGAGAGACTATCATCACTTTACTTTAGAATTGTTGTCTAATTCTCTCCAGAAGGTTTAGAAAAGATCTCTTCTTGGTAATTAATAAGTAGTTTTGAGAAATAAGAAGCTCAAGTTCTACTTACCCAGATGGAAGCAAACTGCTTTTTGGCTACTATCCTTGAGTGGCAGCCAATGTAAACCTAGGTTTTCAGTTGTAATTCCAATACAAAGCTTCTCAAGTTACCAGCTGGAAGGCTAAACACTCAGCATATATCTTTTTTGCACAAATCAAGAAGAATGATTAATAAATATAAAAATATAGAATTATATACTTAAATATATCTGAGATTATAGGAGTTATATATATCAGGACAATATGAAACTTATATCACATTAATTAAAGTTGTTCTTGTAATACATAGAAAAATTTATATTTTAATGTGTTAGTGTAAGAGATTAATGGTAGAGTCACTGAATAATATCAATTTAATTCTAACTACAAGACTCCATCTTGGGGAATTGGTGAGATAGTAAATTTTGTATTGTCCTTGACTGCCCAAGGTTGAGCCAGATTTAATTGCTAGCACTCACTCCAATGTGTTCCCTCAACCATCACCAGGAGACATCACTGAACACAGGACTAAAAGTAAGCCCTAAATACAAAAAAAAGCAAGCAAGCAAAAAAGTTCAAGTTGGAAGATGAACTTACATCCAAGAGAATCATCTTACCTATATGGTTATAGTAAAAATTTTATTGGAGGGAAACAGAATACCTATATACTCGAATATAACCCAAATAAATTCGGCTTATACCCAGGTCATACTGGTTATTTGATTTGATGCCCTAGCACCGAATCAAATGCACATAGTCTGCAGTTGTCCTCTGGTATCTGCTGGAATGGGCAGTACTTCAGCTCAGTCCACAAGTAGCAGCTGAGCTGAATAGGTAGGCGGCTGAACTGAACTGTATGCCACAGAACTATTTAATCCACAATATTCTGCACTTTGTATGAGACTAAAAGCAGTGATGATATCTGCAAACTCAGTGATGATGACAATGTCTTTGCTGATATCCTCACATCAGATTCAACCAAAGCTCTGTTTGGACATAAAATTGATGGAGGAGGAATCCAGTTTGAAGGATTTTAACCTTTGTGATTTAGCTTCATTACCTGTTAAGCTATGGTTTTCTGCACTTCATTTAAAATTTTAAAATTATTGTTGCTAATTTACAGTTTTTCTTTAGCAATAAATATTTAAAAACATTTAACCCATTGATTCCTCAATTACTGTAATTGTTTTGGATATACATTTTTATTTTTGAAATTTAACAGTGGCTGCTGCATTTTCCACCTCGGCATATACTTGAGTCACTAAGTTTCCCCAGTTTTCAGGGTAAAATTAGGGAGTTGGCTTATACTCAGGTAAGCTTATACTCAAGTATATAGTTATATATTTTTAGAAAGGGCATATTGTAGACTGATTGACACCTAGGTAGTTAATAAATTTCCTTGTGACTTGATTTCTGAGACAAGTTGAACTCACATAATATCCTCTTTATATAGATTTTTATGTTTTGAGTGAAGGAGATATTGCTTAAATCTCAATATCCCTTCTCTGAAAAGTTTCTACTTTATATTTTTTAATTTCAAGTTCTAATTTCTTTGGAACCAGTTTCAATCTCAATGACAATGAAATCAGTTTGTTTATGAATTTAATTTCATAATTTATACAGCTGGTATAACATATGCATTGATTTTTTTCTTATCTTAAGAGATATAAAACAAGAAATTATGAGAGAAATATAAGAATAAATCCTTTTACAATTGGGAAATATGATTGTTGCAAAAAATATTTCAGAAAATTTTAAGATGTAGAACTAGCCTCAAAATTGTATTCTCCATTGGTTAAGGTATTTTATTCATGATGAGAAAAATCCTTAGCAGGGATAGCACAGACAGGAAGAGAGAAAGATATGAGGCTAGTATTCAACAGTGAAAAATAATCATGAATTTTTTGTTATAAAATATTAGCTAGTTTGACACACAAATGCAGAAATAGAAAAAAAGACCGGGATTTTGTTGAAAAGAATGGGAAAGAGTTTATGAGGAAATTAAAATATAACTAGCATTGAAGGGTAGGTAGAATAAAAAAAATGTTCATGGGAAAAGCAGAAGAATGGTAGAATGTTAAAATAAATCTATAATGTGCGTAACCAACATCAAATCATTTTAAATCACACTATAATCTTCTGCAGTATAAACTGAATATTGCAAAATGGAGTTAGGTTATAACTAACTTGTTTATAACTATTTATTTAGTTAAGACCACATCCATTTAAAAATGGTTATCAAAAATAAAGAAATAGAGATAGGGATTTCGCATAAAATATAGAGTGATACTCTGAAAAAACAGCTAAAAACTAGTTAACTAGAAATGTTATCCTATATGAGCAACATATTTTAATTCATTTATGTTACTTGTGAAATAATTTTTCTCCGTGTATTAAAAAATAAAAGTGATAGACTTATCAGTTTAGTATAATCCAAGTAAGTAGTTTATGAGAATAATCAATTGTGTATCCTAAGTGATCTTGGATACATACATATATATATATTTTTGGTTTTTGAGTCACACCAAGTGATGCTCAAGGATTACTCCTGGCTATGTGCTCAGAAATCGTTTCTGGCTTGGGGGACTATAGGGGACACAGGGAGATCGAACTTGTCTTAAATTAGCCCGCGCCAGGCGTATGTATGCCCCACCGCTTTTGCCACTGCTCAGGTCCCAATTTGTGCATCTTTTAAACATTTATTCTTATGCGCATATAAGATACAAAAATTTTTATCAAATACAGTCATGCTATATATTGTAACTAAATTTTTTTTCCAATATACTGTTAACTTAATTATCAACATTCTAAAGAATTGCTACCTTGCTTGGTATTTTCAGATAATCTAATCAGAATTTCTGAAAATTTTTGTGCTAAAACAAACTGAATCAATAAGTTTTGAGAAAATATTGCAGTTTTACATCGTTATTTTTGTTAACCTTTACTCATTTTGCTGTTATTATATAGCCTCAGATAGATAGGATTGTCTCCTGGGAACATTCTTAGATGTATATCTACAACAAGGAAACCCAATGTAAGTATTTTGGGTTTTTTTGTTTGTGCTATTTTTTTTTGAAGGGGCACACCCATTTGACTCTCAGAGGTTACTCCTGGCTATGTGCTCAATAATTGCTCCTGGCTTGGAAGGACCATAAGGGACGCCACAGTCCATCCTTGGCTAGTGCTTGCAAGGCTGACTCCTTACCTCTAGAGCCACAGTTCAAGCCCCACAATGTGAGTTTTTAAGTGAACATACTTACCCCAGAATAAAGACCAAAGCCAAGAAAAGCATAATTTGCAGTTGAAAGTTAAGATACATTAGTAAATAAATCACAATGTCTGTGTGAATGCTGGAAGCTGTAAAGGACATTTGATTGGCTGAGTTCTAGAACAGAAGAATGCTGAAAACAAATCAACATGCAAACAAACCTCCATGATGTGGAATAGAAATTGGGCAACAAGGAGGTAAATCTGCAGTTGTTCCTAAGTAAACTATAAAGGCAACAAAAAGCTTTCTTTTTTAAGCTATGTAAATCTCTGTGAAATCAAACCAACTCAGACTTGCAAAGACAGGGCCAAAAGTCCATACAAAAAAAATCCAGGGGACCAGAGGGATAGCACAGCAGGTTGGACATTAGCCTTGCATGCTGCCGACCCTAATTGCGTCTCTGACATGCCATATGATTCCCCAAGCTAGCCAGGAAAGATTCCTGAGCACAGAGCCTGAAACTGCCAGGAGGGATTCCTAAACAGAGCCAGAAATAATCCTCAGTGCCACCTGTGTGACCCCTAAATCAAAACCAACCACCCAACCAAAATAATGTCTAATAAATTGGGATCTCTTTAATTTGTACCTGCAATAGTCCCTACTTCAGAAACAAGCACGTCACATTAAAGATATGAAGATAAGAGTGTCTTGTAAGGCCACAATGTTAGAAATTGTTGTACGACTATCAAAGATAAATGCTTTATACCTTTATGATTACCTAAGTGTAAATTTTCCCTATGTTAATAGTAACACACTTTTTTGTTTATTTATTTGTTTGGAGTCACAATAGGTGATGTCAGCTCAGGAGTTACTCCAGTCTATGTGCTCAGAAATCGCTCCTGGGTTGGGGGACCATATGGGAAGCCTGGAGATAGATCCGCGGTCCATCCTAGGCTAGCATGGACAAGGCAGATACCTTACCGCTTGCCCTACCTCTCTGGCCCCAAACATACTTATTTTTAATGTAATCTGATAATCAGAACAATTTCTGCATTAATCTTTTCCTCCTAACAATCATCAACTTAAAGTCTGAAAAATATTTTTTTCATTTCTATGTAGTTATAAACTTTTATTTTAGTTAACAGTGATTTAAAAGGAAAGCCCTCTTAAAGTTAACTGTAAAATTTCACTACTGATGCTGATAAAATCACAGTAAAAGTTGACCCCAGTAATATTTTATCATTCTCCTTCCCACGTGTGAATCTTTTTAAAGACTCTACTAAAGACATGTTTCTATTTCAAAACATAGCAACATATTGTCTGGCTCTGACTCTCCTCCCAATTCCTGTCCTTCTAAATCATTTTTGAGAGCTAATTAGGTTGAGTGCCATTTTTGACTGCTACTTTGGAAGATAAGGTACACGGCTGCATATTGTGCACTTACTGCTGTGCACATCTGTGCTTCATATCAATCTGCAGGGATTTTGAAAATTAGCATCCCTTTAAAGGCAAAAACATGGTTATAATCAAGGCCAGGTATTGTCGATTTGTTTTTGGTCTTGCAAATACAAATTGAATTGCAATTAAGAATGTAACAGAAGTGGGCTGATTTTTCTTTATTTTTGGAAACACTCCCCTCCTGAACTAATACACACAGAAAAAATATATATAATTAAAAAGATCTGTTATTTAAAAGGAAAATATGTGTATAAATTAGCAAAAAATGAAACATGACTTTGCTAAGCGCATATCCATTTATTTTATCAAGAAAATGAGTTAGAAGACATTTTACACCAATTTGCAGAGATAAGAAATTATCCAGTCTTGATTGAAACTATGATATCCATGGGTTTTAAAATAGAAAGAAAAGGCAACTTTTTTCTTCCTGTCTACTTGAAACACAGAAGTGTTGTTTTCTTTTATTTTTTATTTTTTCCCTCCCACTACAATCTTTTTTATATTCTAGATATAAGGTCCCTGGAATCTAAGAACATCTAAGCCTGGGGGAAAGAGAATGCCTTGAAGAAACATGTGTTTGTGACTGAGCCTTATCAGAGTATAAATGACACAAGTGATTCCCTAGGAAGAAAAGATCAGATAACACATAGTCAATTGTAGCCTGAAGGGGTAAAGGAAAAGACTGGTTTTATTATTTGTTGAAAAAGATCTTTAGTGTTTTTAAGATATAAAGAAAAGGAGCAAGAGTGGAAGCTGGAATTACCTGGAGAATTAAATTGAAGAAAGTTCCACCAGTGTACTTTGAATTTTCTTTTGCATAGTGAAAACAATGGGAAAAATAAAGAGAATTTTTTAATAATGTAAACATACAGGCTATTCTCTGTTTTATATACTTTATATATGTGTGACCTTATATATTTATTTCTAAACTAAAATATAATAGGTATGGCAGAAATAGAAATTAAAGGAAGGAAAATAAATTTTTGAAAAGGATAAAAAACAAATAAAGTTGAAAAGGAAACAGTTGTGATTCTATTAGATTTAAGACTGGTATAGAGTGCTAAGCATTTTCTATTGTTGAGTCCGGGGAGACCCCGCTGCCCCCCCAAATTTGCCCCACGCAGAACAGTGAAGAAGGCACATGCTCAGCAATTGCAAGCAAGTTCCACTTTATTTCTGGCTGCCAGAGGTCCGAAACGTGCTCAAAGCTGAGCAGAGGTTGCGAACCCCAAAGTAGGGAAAGGGCCGGCTATATATACAATCTTCAAGCAGGGAGTGCATTTTATTACACATTACAGCAGAAATAGGACTGGGCTTTGTTTTAGGGGAATTTGCATCTGGGATTGGAGATAGGGTAGGTGCGAGGAGGAACTCAGACTCCAAGTCTCCAAGATGTCTTCAAGGCATGTAGAGTCTGTAAAACCATGAACCAGCACCTGTAGTCCAGTAGATAAAAGGCAGTTAAAGAAACATAGCTTATAGTCTGTTGGGATACAATAGGGGAAAGAAGGGGGGGAACTTTGCATTGCATAATTCAAGAGACAGATAAAAAGAAACAGGGATGTCAGGGGTGTGTGAAAAGAAACAGGTTTAGCAGACAATAGTTTGGGATGTCAGGGGTGGTGTGTGAGGGGAAAAAGAAACAGGTTTAGCAGACAATAAGCTGTCCACTTATTAAGTTTTTACTTCTTTCACTATAAAGAATCAGACAAAAAAAAAAAGAATCAGACAATATAACTGTTAACCAATATGCTTATTTATGCCATTATAGCAAAATATGAGTCATAGATATTTACCTATAAACATGCCTGACTTTGATCCATTGGCACTTTACTTATGGAGATTTTAAATTGTGTATTTTTTACATTGCAAAACATTCCTTTATATACTTTTTGTTTTGTTTTGTTTTATTTTGGGGTCACACCGCGCAGCGCTCAGGGGTTACTCCTGATTCTACACTCAGAAGTAGCTCCTGGCAGGCTCCGCGGACCACATGGGAAGCCAGGATTAGTACCACCATCCTTCTGCATGCAAGGCATGCTATCTTTCCGACCCACTTTATATCCTTAACTAATATTTTTTAAGATAATTGTAAACGCAGGGACCCAACAAAATTAGGTATTAACTGGTTTGTCTCACAAACCGTTATCTTAGAATCTCAGATATGCCATAACTTTGTTTTAGCTTCATAAGAAGTGATGAGACAACTGTAGCTTGTCTAAAGCTCTTCAGTCACTTTGAATGATAATTTTATTTCTTGAAGTTACAGGCTGCAAATTTAGAATCTAGGCAGAAGATCTGGCAAATGAAAGAAAATTACTGTGGACTAATTTTCATTGAATGCTTTAAAGTAAATAAAAACAGCACTGATTGGCAACTCTGAATATACTGTTTATTTATGACAGACTAGAAAAAAACAAATTCTATTTCCTACCAAGTAAAGAGGATAATACATATGTCAGACTCACTTGGTATTTCTAATATGAAAAGATGCGTCAATAAATAAGACCAATTAATTTGCTTTATCTGTAGTGAAGTGACAAAACACTTAATCCATTGGTATATGTCTATACATGTACATGTGCAATGATATACATGTGCACTCATTCATTTGCAGGTAAAATATCTTTGGTTGTTCTATATAGAATGCTATCTAACATAGCCACCTTTTCTGTTAATATTTCTTACACTAATGGAAAAACAAGGCATTATGAAGTGCAAATAAGTTATTTACCAAAGGTGATGGTTTAATTATGGTTAAATAGCCTTGAAAATAATAGACTATCTTACTTCTTATCAAACTAACTAGGATATTATTCAGTATTAGTTACAAATGCCATAGACATACCTATAAGGATTATTGGTGGTCATAAAATATCTATTTGGCTAAGCTGAAGAGAAGCTTCATTGTCACTATTATATTCTTCAAGTAAAAAGGTAAGTAATGAATCGTGTGTGCTCTGTTTCAGAATTTTGAATTATAAGATCACTTTCACAAAAGAATTAAGTTAAGATTGTTCTACTGGTTTGAAGACATGGATATATTCTAAATAAAGTATGGAGGGTAACAACATATTGAAGGTTCCAAAAGTAAGCTTTAAATTTCATTTCCTTTTCTCTAATTTAGTATGATTACCATACTCATATGCATCTGATAATTTTGGTCATAAATAGCATACATTTGAGTGCTGCACAAGTAAGTGAATAAATAGAGACTAAATTTAAACCATTTAGAGTTATTTTATCACTTTGTCTGGCACCATGTTCAGTGATTTAATCCAGGATCACTTTATGTGTTTCAATCGGAAATCGAAGAGGAAGTACATTCACATGTCATAAAAGAATCTTGATAAAAGCTATCCAATTATCTATAGAGAAAATAAAAATATCAAATAATCACAGATTTGCTTATACTTTAAGGAAGAAATAGTTGATAATATGATAAATTTTCTTTTACTTATTATTTACTTATTTATTTTTATTTTACTATTCTGAGTTTAGTAAAATTAGTACATAAATATATTAACCCTTAAAACAATTCCTTTAGAAATCTTGAGATGAAGAGCTGGAAAGCACAGTGGTAGAGCATTTGCCTTGCATGTGACAGACCAAGAAAGGTCCCAATTTGGTTCCTGGCAGCCCATATGGTCGCCAAGCTTGCCAGGAGTGATTTCTGAGCACAGAGCCAGGAGTAACCCTTGATCATTGCCAGGGTGGTCCCAAAA
>PVKC010052791.1:0-10193 GCA_004027635.1 Crocidura indochinensis
TGTATTATTAGGTATTTAGAGATAAAACTTATTAAATATTTTATAAAGTATTTTCATTAAAATAAAAATATATACTAGATAAATATTTTTCTAAAGAAAACACTATAGAATGATGCATGAAATTATCTTACATATTATAAATCATAGAACCTCAATATAAATGGGGAGGTATATGAATTTAGAAAAAGAAAATTTACTGTAAACTTGTAGCACTATAGGTTTAAATTTTATTCAAACTTGCTCTTATACTAACTAAATTGACACTAGGTAAGTAAGCTTTTCAGTATCAATTTCATAATCTTTATTGAGTTGTTTTTATTTAAACACCATGCCTACAATGTTATTCATACTATAGTTTTTTTCCACAGATAGTTGCTCGTGATTGAATTGCAATCTATTATTTATAACAAGTTTCAAAAGTGTGCATTTTCCTCTCACACTCTCAGATGCCCCCTTCCCTCCCTCCTACCTTTCCTTGTCTGTCTCTGGACAGGTATTTTATTTGTGATTGTGTGTGTGTGTGTGTGTATGTGTGTGTGTGTGTCCCTCTCTCTCTCTCTTTTTTTTTTGACATTGTGGTTTGCACTAGTGTTAAGAAAGGGCCACAATACATATCCCTTTCATAGTAGATCATTCTCTATTCTAACTGCACTCTGCTCTTTGTGACAACTTTCCTACCATAAACTTCCCATCATGGATTATCTCTGGATAACATCTCCACAATGTCTTTTATTTTCCATATAGCCACAGATGAATGAGATTATTCAATATTCATCCTTCTCCCTCTTACTCTTTTCACTCAGCATAATACTCTCTATGTCCATCCATGTAAATTTCATGACTTCATTTTTCCTAATGCCTGCAACGTATTCCATTATGTAGATATACCACTATTTCTTTAGCCATTCATCTGTTGTTGGGCATCTGGGTTGCTTCCAAATTCTGAACATTGTAAATAGTGTTGCAATATAATAGGAGCATAGAGGGCATTATTGTATTATATTTTTGTCTTCCTAGGTTATACCCCTAAGGAGCAGTATTGCTTGAATTATCAGGAAGCTCAATTTCCATTTTTAAGGAATATTCATATTGTTTTTTCAGAAAAGCATTCCCAGTGAATTAGAGTCCTTTTTGTCATGTAATTTTCTTCATCAATATCTGGTACATGATGAAATGTTCAGTGGTGTCTGCTCTTTGGGGTTATATTACTGAAATATACAAAAATATTTTTATTTCCAACATAGATTCCAGACAGTTAAATTCTCTAGTGTTTCTGCAAATCGCTGCTGATATACATTTTCATGTCCCAGTTCAAACCAAAGACAACTTTAGACTCCTTTTAATACAATACATTTCAAAATAAATAATCTAAAAATGTATTGCTACTCTTTTCTACTAGCTGCCTCTTAATGCTGACCTTGTACTTTTCAATTGTAAATTGTAAAATCATTCTATATAATGCTTATCTATAATAACTTATTAACATTTTTATCTTTTTTTTTTTTTGGTTTTTGGGTCACACCCGGCAGTGCTCAGGGGTTACTCCTGGCTCCATGCTCAGAAATTGCTCCTGGCAGGCACGGGGGACCATATGGGGCACCGGGATTCAAACCGATGACCTTTTGCATGAAAGGCAAACGCCTTACCTCCATGCTATCTCCCGGGCCCCAACATTTTTATCTTTAATTTGTGAGGTAGAGACAATATCAAATGCTAACTGAAGAAGAGATTTCCAATATGTATACCTATTTCAGAATTTATTCAGGGTTATACTTTAGAATGTATCCTTCACTGTCATGAGAGTTTTCATGCAAATTTGGACACAGGTACATCAGAAATGGCATATGGCTAGGCTGCAGAAGGAAGTTGTGATACAAGTAGAAGGGAAACGTTAAAAGCACTTGCCAGTTCCTGGGGACCGGTGTCTGCTTCTGCAAATGTTAAAATATTTTACCAGTATGATGTCACTGCTTATCCTTCACAGTGATTTCAGATTTTTTCTGCATAATAACAGCAAAAGAAATATCATTACAGTCACACTTCATACCTAACCATTTCCTGAGGAAGTGATAGGAATTAACCAACAATTCCACACAGTCATGATTAGGTAACTCTTTCAGTTGTTTGGCAGGATATGAATATTTTCTGCAGCTTATGGACAAAGATCTTCAGTTTCTGGAATTGAACTCACTATTTTAGAGTTCCATGACTGGCATATCTTTAAAACCAAAAATCATAGAGAGATAAGGCCCTTCCTCCTTCCAACTGAAACATTTTTTGTATCCTACACATGCTCTGTCTAATTAGTCTGCACACAGTTGTTACTCAGAACAGCATATTGGGTTTATTATTTTCTTCCAATGATTATCATATTTCTGACACTAAATTAGAGCACATGGTACCCAAAGAATCTCTCTTAAAATTAGTAGGTTTCGTGCAGCTGTTAGAACAATAAAGTGATAAACTTTGCTTATACTATGTTCTTTAGAATACAGTTTTATACCACTTCTAAAAATATGTCACTATACCACACCTATTGCAAAATATTGATAAGTAAGTAAAAATAGAAAAATCATCATTGGACTCTATTCCCTTTTTGATTATTCATGTCATTGCTCTTCAGTTAATTTCAGTTCTGCTGCCAGACTTCAGGCAATTGCTTTTATTTTATTTTGTGCCTTACCTGCTCTGTTTCTTTACATAAAATAAATAATTTTAAATGACCTTTTAATTCTTTAGGAAACTAAAACAGTAACTTGAAACTGTATATAAAATAAATATTCAGCCCCAGATAGTTTTAATAGAAAGTCTACCACTGTTTAAAGAACAATTAACACAAACTTGTATGAATATCTTACAGAAAATACAAAGGAATTATTCCTAGTTTATTTTTATGAAGCTAATAAGACTGTACTTATGATTGCAAACTGACACTGTATGTAAACAGAAAATACAGATCAATATTCTCCTGAGCATAGATGCTAAAATTTTTAACAAAATGTTATCAAGCAATATTTATTGATATATCAAAAGAAATATGTAATATGCCTAAGTACAGTTTATTCATAGAAAGAAGTCTGGTGAAATATAAAAAATAAATCAATATGACTCACTGTATTAACAGGCTAATGAAAAATAACATTTGCTTCACTTGTATATTACCATTCTAAGTTCTTGACACCCATATGGTCAACAAAGCCTCATTAGGAGCAATTCTTGGCCATAGGGCCAGGGTTAATCTCTGAGTACAGCAAAGTGTAGACCCTGAACCAAAACAATCATACAAACAAAAAATTGGTGATCTTGAGTACCCAGCACAGTTGCCTATGCACTAGCATGTCTGTATTGGGTTTCCATTGGACTTGTAAATCTAATCCTAAATGATATAGCAAATGCTACTTGGTGATAGAGTTTGAATGATAATTAAAATAGAGCATATTTAGTAGTAAGACTAATCTCTAAGTCAACTGGTTAAAATAATAATCATTGAACAAGGTAGTGAGAAGGAAAGATTGAGTGTACTAGGTAAGGCTAGGACCAAAAAGAAGAAGTCAAAAGTCCCAAACCAAACCAAACCAAAACAGCGTTCTCATCTGTTTCCCTGAACACGGCTGACGGACAATCAGTTTTCTGGGTCTTCTGAGCCAGAAGTAAGCCGAAACATGGCACAAGGACAATTCAGAGTCAGGAGACAGCATGACGTATGCAAGGAACTGGGAAAAGTAAAGAAACATCTAAACCTCACACATAAGAATTTTGTGAAAGAACACAATACTTGACCCATAAACGAATGTTTAAGAGTGAAAATATGATTAAGTCTTTCTACTGGAAAATTTCACAAAACTATGCAACACAGTGGAAACATTGGAACCCTTCCCAGTGTCTTGGCAAAGCTGGTTGAGTGGGGTTCCTGTGATATGGGCACATTCACCTCATGGGAATTAGACAAGACTTTATTACATAGTGGAACAAGGTACTAGAACTCTAAAGCAAAATAAAACCTCTCTGTTTCTTTCAATTTTGTTTCTTCTCTATGATTAAGCCAGGAAGTCCATATTTAAGTTTTCTTTTTTTTACCAACAGTAAGTAGCTTAAGCTCTCAAAGTCTTAATTTTCCTACCTGAAAAATAGTAATTAATAAAATCTGATCGACTAGAACCATGCAATATCTAAATGCATACCCTTGAAATTTATTTATAAGCACTATATAAATATAAAGAACTATTGGGCATGAGACATAGAACAGCAGATAGGGCAATTGCCTTGTATGTGGCCGACCTGGGTTCAATCCCTGGCATCCCATATATTCCTGTGAGTCTACCAGGATTGATTCCTGAGTGCAGATCCAGGAGTAATTCCTGAGCACCACCAGATATGGCCCAAAACTCATAAAATAAAATAAAATAAAATAAAATAAAAAACTATCATCACAACTAAAATTAGGAGGCAGGAGTGGGAAGGATGAGGTCATCTTTAGAAACAACCAGAACTTTGCTACCCAAAACTAAGGGGAAAGAGGAAAGATTTCTAGCCCTTTACTATATATAATTATTTATGCTTTACCCTTAACTGACACCTATTAAAATGGTTAATGAGTCGCATTTCATCATCAAAAATGAATCTTTGAAGATTGAATAATGAAAAATTGCCTGTCTTTAAGAGATGTCAGTAGAAATGGATCATTCAGAGCATCTTAAGTGGTGGCATATTCATTATTTCTGTTCCCCAGGGGTTTGGGGACTGAAGTAACTTCTACTGATTTAACCTCTAAATCAAAATAAAAATGAACCACGGATGCTCTTACCAGGTTCACACTAAATTATATATGGTGTTCCATCACCCAAAGCAAAGCATTGTTACAAGAGGGTCATACTTTGATCTGGTCTACTGCAACAGCATTTTAATCAACAAATGAACCTATCTATAAAGCATTTATAGCTTAATTTTTACAAAGTCCTTATATGACCTACTGGAGAAGAAAACAGTCACATAGGCATAGAATCATCATAAACAATGATCATTTATTGGTACACAATAGAAATGATTCCTCACATGTATAGTACCAGGTGTTGCGTTTTAATTTTATAAGGCTTGCAAGAGTCTGTGAAGATGATTATATCACTCTTAATTTTAAAGTAAGAAAACCACAGTTCTACACTATTAAAATAACAAGATGAAAAGCACACAGATTTCCTTACATCACTATTAACTGGAACCTACCAACAGGAAGCACATCAACTGGATGCTCCTGTAACCCCACCCTGGATTTAGGTTAATCTACCTGAGACCCACCTATATATGAGAGGAGTCTTGGGTGTATATGACCTGTAACTTTACCTGCAGACCCCGCCCAGTTCCTGGGAGGGGTCTGAGGAAGGTGATATGAGGCCTTGGTATAGAAGGATTGAGGGCTTTGGCCTTTTGCCAGCTTGGAGGTCAGAGGAAAGATGGCTGAAAGAAATTAAGATGCAGGGCTAGCTAAGAATGGCTGAATGCTTAATTGGTTATGATATAGGCCACATATGTGGTGGATAGGGTTTGAATAAAGCTGTTACTTCCTGAAACCTGCCTGTGAGTGAGATTTCTACCTGCCGCTCTCATGAACCTCCAAAGTTTACGGTTAGTGGGAACTGGAGTCAGGTGGCCTGGGATGGCGGACCAAGGCCTTCATCTCCATCCACGTCCATCCTAAGAGCTGTTTTACTACATGCTCCTATCAACTTAGAACCACATTTTAAGATTAAGCAAGGACTTGTCATATGACTTAACTCCCTTACATAATAAATGTGGAGAAAGATTACTCTGAATTTTATTCTTCAATTTTAAGTTGCATCCTTACTGCAATCTTTTTTTATATTTGAGGCCCACCCATATGTACTCAGGGCTTACTCGTGGCTCTGAACTCAAGAATCAATTCTCAGGTCTTAGGGGAACACATAGAGTATAAGGGATTGAATCCAAATCTGCTGCACGTAAGACAAGTGCCCTACCTGGTATACTATCCCTCTGGCCCTGCATTCTTATAATCTTGAACTAGTTTAAATTCTAACTCCTTAAACCCTCTCTTTGTTCTCTTTTCCTCTTCTTGGTCTTTCCTTCCAAAACTTTAATATAACTGGCATAGGGTAATAAAAAAGAACTAGCGTCCAGAGGGGCACACCAGAAGGAATGATAGATGGATTCATCAGTCTTTGTGTATTACTCTGCCCATGATTGGTCAACTGTGAAAATTTCATCCTTCTTGTCAATGCCTAGTTCAATAATGCCCAATTTTGACAACAAGAAACACAAGGAATGTCCTGGGCAATTTCTGAGAAAGTTTCTTTTCTCCCTCTGGACCTGTCACCTGAACTTGATCTTGTTACCAGTCTGAGAGACAAACATACTATATATAGTGAGGGAGACACCTATTCCATCAAGAACATTCTTTTTAGTTTTGTTTTGTTTTGTTTTTTTGTTTTTGCGTCTCACCTTGCAGTGCTCATGGGTTACTCCTGGCTCCATGCTCAGAAATTGCTCCTGGCAGGCACGGGGACCATATGGGGCACCGGGATTCAAACCTATGACCTTTTGCATGAAAGGCAAACGCCTTACCTCCATGCTATCTCCCGGTCCCCCATCAAGAATATTCTTGAAGCACCAACTCAAATTATTTCAGAACTCATATGATCTCTGGCTGTTATGAAAGATGATAAATTTGCTGATAATTTTAAGTCTGTTTAAATTGTGGTTTCTCTTCACCAGAAGAATTCTGATATAAAAATAAGGTGCAATAGATAATGTTGTGTAGATTGAAGGAAGGTGAGAGGAATGGTGAATAGAAGTACAGGACGTTTGAGAAAGCATAAAAATAAGTCCAGAGAGTGTGTTTATTAAAATGACTTATTGGTGGATTTTTTTCAGGGCTGCAAGAAAGAGGAAATTTTTCATTCTTTAGATCTGATTGAAGTATTCCTGATAAAATTTAAAGGGAATAACTAGAATGGTTTGCCTATTTGGAGAAGTTAAAATTAAAATGCCAACTTTAATAACACTCTGAAACCTTAATTTTATCTTTTAAATTTCTCAATGGTAGATATATGTTGAAATAAGTTGATTAGGATTTTTTAAATGGCAAAAAAGAGAACAAACCAGGAACGATCATATTCCTACTATTATGTAACATAACTTTAGTAAAATGTTAAAATAATTTTCAGTGGTAGCCATTTAAATGCCAGAGTGTAATTTTGTAGAACTCTCTACAAAGCTCTTACATAAATTATTTCAACTGCAAGCTAATATAGCCTAATCCTCTGCAACTTATTCCTAGATAAGTTATGTCTGAGTTTTATATGCTAAAATTATGATATTAAAATTATATTAATAAAATATGAAGTATTGATAAAGTACATTTTCTGTTTTGGCTGTATAATTTCTTCAGCTGGGGAAATGTTAACATTGAATCATTTTAATCAAGTACAGCTTTGGACTTCAAATAAATGGGATAAATAGGGTTTTTTTCAGTGTGAAGAACCAGCTGCCTGTTTTACTATTTTTGAGTACCTGTAGGAATTGGCTAATCTTAAATCATAAAATAGAACAATCAACAACAAACTGGGACTACTTGGGCAGTACTTTTTTAAGTATATCCCTAGGGTCCCAGCACCACCAGACTAGCACCATACCATTGCCAGCCTGAATCCAATCAGCCAACATAACTAATGCATAGTCAAGTTTAACCTCTGAGCTTCTGAATAAAGTTCCAGTGGTCTCTTCTTCACAATGAAAAAATAAATATATGGTGGAGCCAGAGAGATAGTACAGTGGACAGAAATCTTGATTTGTATATGGATTATATATATATAGAATATATATATATATATATATAGAGAGAGAGAGAGAGATTTGTATATAGATTCATTTTCTTGCACCCCATATGATACCCAAATCCCAGTAGAAGTAATTCTTGGGTGCAGAGCCAGGAATAAGTCCTAAGTATTGCTGGGTTTTGTTTTAAAACAATAACAACAACAAAAAAAAAAAAAAGAAAAGAAAAGAAAAGCAGCTGCAGTACAAGCAGAGAAAGTTTTGGGGATAGATAAGATCTGCTTTATTTAGGAACTATCAGAGCAGACTACATCGAAATTAATAAATTATATACTGACAAGTGTTAGGAGGACTAGGTAGAGAAAATAATTTTGCAGTACCAGTTAGAAGAAATTATATGGAGTTTGAAAACAAAAGTGTGGCGCATAGGAAGTGGAATATAATCCAGGTTGTACGGGAGAAAGGGTTAGAAGAGTGTGGTAGTCTAGGTGATGAAGACCTGCTGAAGCATTTAAAGGAGGTAAGATTATGTACTATGGATATGTACAGTAGAGCTTTAAATCAACACATATTAGATTGTTGCTTATCAGAGAGATTAAGCATTTTGAACACAATATGAAACATGGAATGAAGCTCCCAGAAAAGTGGTTTGTCTCCTTAAGATCAGAGAAGTCTCTCAGAGATTCTTGTTTCTAATTAAGAAGCAGCTGCAGGGGTAGGGTGGGAGGTGGGGCTGGGATAAGATCCTTTAGCTGGAGTGTAGTGGGCCTTGTTAGTTTGTAGTTAGTAGTTGGTAGTTGGTGGTTGATGGTGATTGTGTTGGTGGGTGTTGGTTGGAAGCTGGTTGAATTTTCCTGAACGGCTTTACTGTAAAGATTCTGGACTCCCTATCCTGCTTGTTTTCTCTATTAAACCCTTCTGAGAATAACCCCTGTCTAGCCAGAATCTTTCCTTTGCAGCAACAAGCAGCAGGCGAATTCTTTGTAATGTGGGGATGAATCAAAATCTCACAAAATGGGACCAGAGATCGTTCAATGGATTTATTATATGTTTGGGTTCAATCCTGGTGCCACAAAGCCCCCCGAACACCATCGAGGAGTGAGCACAGAGCTGGGAGTAATCTCCAAACATTTCCAGGTGTGATCTTACTAGCAACAACAACAATAAATTCTCCAAAGAAATACACTGAGAGGCTATTATATCAATAATTAGAAAAGCAGAAAAGCACTTATAAAGTCAAGGGTGAGGAAGAAAATGTAGTAATATATTGGAGAAAGAATTGGGTAGATTTAACTAAAATATTGCAGCTAGTATTTTTCTCTCCAGGAAGCACATTTCTTACTTGATTTTTTTTTTATCTTAGACACCGAGTTCTTAAGTTTCCTTGTATTTCACAGCCTTCTCCTTTTTAGTCTCTTGTGTAAGCTCCATCTTCTTTCCTGACAACTAAGTGTTGAAAGACCTTTGAGTGCAGTCCTGGGTCTTTTTTTTAACCATCCTCTTTGGGCCATCTCACCTAGTTCCATGTTATTAGGGCTTATCAATTTACTGATAATTTCTAACCACCAAATCAAATTTTCCCCCAGATCATTTGTATCAGAGTCAATTTTGCAAGTGAACATGTACACTGAAAAAAATTGGCTTCCCCCTACGTAAGATCTTTCTTTCCCCAGCATTTGTTATCTTAGTAAAGGCACCACTATCCACTTCATTTATCAGGAAAAGAATAAAAGAAGCACTCCATAGGGGCCAGAGGGATGGTACAACTATAGGATGTTTGCCTTGCACACTGCTGCCCTGAGCCAGGAGTAATTTCTGAGTGCATAGCCAGGAGTGAAACCTGAGCATCACCAGGTGTGGCCCAAAAACAAACAAACAAACAAAAAACAAAAATTCACTCCATATATATAAATTAATTTTTATAGATTGTCTTGATTTAGTGATGGTTACTCTATCATACACTTTTACCGTAGCACTACATTACTCTTCTTCTTCTGCAATAAAGTCACCCTAACCTCCTTCTCAGAAGTTAAAAACAAATAAGAGCAAGATTTTAAGGTAAACTCTCATGATCCAGTATTTTCCTAAAATTTATTTTTTCAAACAATAAAATTTTTTATTTATTTTAAAATTTATTTTTTCACAATAAAATAATTTTGTACTTGTATTTCATTGAAACAGAAATCCCTTCAGTAGCTGTTTCTCTATAATTTATGCTGAATTTTCCTAGACTCTACTTATGTTGATATTTCTATAAATATTAAAGGATTGTCTCATATCCCAGGACTAAAACTCATTTAGTTAATAAGAAATATCTTATCTCTTTTCCACATAATATTGTTCCTATTTATCACCACATTAATTCTTTTTTTTTTTTTTTTTTTTTT